>CAIGRN010152356.1:0-18281 GCA_903798345.1 Fraxinus anomala
CTAACGTCAAGAAATGTTCTCTCTTCAACGATAGAGTTATTTTCCTAGGATTCATTGTATCCTCTACAGGGATATCTTCCGATCTTACTAAAATTCAAGCGATTGTTGATTGGTTTGAGCCTAAAACTGTACATGATATTAGGAGTTTTCATGGCCTATCTACCTTTTACCGTCGCTTCATCAAGGGATTTAGCACAATCATGGCTCCTATTACGGAGTGCATGAAGAAATAAGAGTTTCATTGGACACAGAAAGCAACTAAGACTTTTAACCTAGTTAAGAAGCAAATTATGAAAGCTCCTTTCATGCGTCTTCCTGATTTCGCCAAAGTTTTTGAGGTTGAGTGTGATGCTTTCGGGGTAGGAATAGGAGGAGTCCTCAATCAGGAACACCACCTTGTCGCTTATTTCAATGAGAAGTTGAATGACGCCAAACAACGGTACTCGACTTATGATAAAGAATTGTACGCAGTTGTGCAGACATTGCGATATTGGCGTCATTATTTGCTATCCCAAGAATTTGTCCTTTATTCGGACCATGAGGCCCTCCGTCATCTCCCCGCCCAGAAGAGGCTGAATTCTAGGCATGGCCGTTGGGTTGAATAAAAGGAATTGTACGCGGTTGTGCAGGCGTTGTGATATTGGCGTCACTACTGGCTACCACAAGAATTTGTTCTTTATGCGGACCATGAGGCCCTCCGTCATCTCACCGCCTAAAAAACGCTAAATGCTAGTCGCTGGGTTGAATATTTACAAACCTATTATTTTGTTTTGAAACATAAGAAGAAGGTTGAGAACTAGGCGGCTGATGCATTAAATCATCGTATCTCCCTTTTGTCAGTTATAAACATCAAGGTCATAGGCTTTGAGCGACTTAAGGAAGATTATGAGATATGTCCCGATTTTAAGAATATCTTTCTTGATTTGCATGGAGGAGAGTCAGATACTGTGGATGGTTTTCGCCTTAAAGAGGGTTACTTTTTTCGCCCTAATAAATTGTGCATCCCTCGAACTACAGTGCGAGACTTCATTGTATGGAAAATTCATGCGGGAGACCTAGCCGGTCACTTCGGGTGGGATAAGACCATAGAAGAGGTTGAGCGTCAATTCTATTGGCCTGGCTTGAAGAAAGATGTGGCCAAGATAGTTAGTACTTGTAACACCTGTCAGTTGGCCAAACAGAAGAAGCAAAACACTGGCTTCTACACACCTGTTCCCGTGCCTATGCCTGATTGCCCTTGGCAAGATATAAGAATGGATTTTGTATTAGGGCTTCCACGTATCCTGAAGAAACATGATTCTATTTTTGTGGTAAAATGACTCATTTTATCCCTTCTAGCAAGACCTCAAATACATCCAGGGTTACCTCATTGTACTTTAATGAAATTGTTAAATTGTATTGCCTCCCCAAAACCATTATGTCAAACATGGATATTCGGTTTACTAGTCACTGAATCTCTTGCTACTTCTAACACAATGCCACATTTTTCAGCACACAAAGTATTTTAACTACGATAAAATCTAGAACAGATCGTGTTGACTAAAAATAGGAATGTTCAACGCTTCCTTGTTCGTTGGGTTGATCGACTTGAGTCTGATAGCACATGGATTACTAGAGTGACACTACAGTAGCTTGAACCAGACTTATTGGAGCTCTATCGAAGTCAGCAGAATCTTCCTTTGCCCAGTTATGATTCCACGCATCCAGGGAACATTAGTTGGGACACCAGATTCAGACGACCGCTGACACGCTTTTATGGACGTCGAAAGAAGATCATCCAACCCCTGAGTTTATGGTTGAACGATTGATTGCAGCCTTTTTCTGCCCATCCACTCGACATGGTTGAGTTTTCTTCAACCCCGAAAGAGTTGATGCGGACATCATTAGATCCATCGAGATTCATTTATTTTTCCATCGGAATTTATTTTTATTGTTATTGGACCTTATCATTTATAGTTCTATTTTATTGTTATTGGACTTATAGTAATGGGTTGGCTCAAACTCGTCATTTAACTAGATTTTCACTATTTAAACAGTTTTTACATTACAATTTAGACACTTGATGAATTGATTGAATAAAATTACATTTGGCGACTGCGACGCTTTCTCCTCTCCTTCACCTCTCCTTCGCGTTTCTTTCTTCTCGTCTTCTTCCTCTTCCTCTTCTCCTCCCTTGACTCTACATCACTTACACTCATTAAACAATAGAGATTTAAGCATACAACTAACAGTTTATTCACATGCAGAGGCGTGTTCAAAAGATTAAAGCAAAATATGAGTATCAACACATACAAATTCAGAACGCTATTGCAGTTTAAACAAATGTATACTTGTAACCCAACCATAACAAATTATAGCCAACATAAAGTAGCAGATTATAATTTTCAAGAAGGAACAACAGAGAGTCACTAATGGATTTCAAGAAGGAACAACAGATTATAATAAAAAGGTTTCTCGAAGAATAATAACATAACTATTTAGATCTAGTGTTTTTCTGAAGAAATCAAGAGTCACAAGGCCAGATCAATTATCAAAAATAGGTTTGAGAGTCAAAAATAAAGATTTGAAGGCTCTAATACTACTGTAGGTCCCATTTTTGTAAATCACTCATAACAGGTGTATCACTCTTTTCTCCCTCTCAATAAACAACGATCTCACTAAGAAAATCCCAAAGAATCATCCAGAAGATAACCAAAGATAGAGCAGAGAGCATGGACCAGTGCAAGAGTCGAAAGGAAAGGAAGAGATTTTCTGAATGAGCCCTAATGGTATTAACATGCTATTTTTATATGAAATAAGGCCAAAAACTCATCCAACGTTATAAATGATGCCATGTGTCAGTCATCCAGATGAAGTGAGAGTGTTTGGTGTGGATTAAAATTAGATTTTTAGTATATTGTGATATACGTTTTTGAAATGTGTGGTTGAAAAGCTATGGGACCATGAAAGATGTGGTTAATATTGATTGTTTGACTTTAATTTAGATTAAAATCTTATTTTAATCAGAAACAAACATGCCCTATAATATCAAAGTTGAGATTTAACACACGTTTTCGCCAATTCTAGAATGTTCAAATTGCTGGATCATGAATTGGGCCGGCCAATGGACAGTCCTTTAGGGCCATAATGTTTGGGCTACCAAATTACAGCAACAAAACTCACAAATGTCGTGTTAAACGATGACTGAGTCCTACTACTTTCATAACTACGATGACTGAGTCCTCTGGTTCTTTTGGTTTGTTTGTATCATGGGTTTCTTGCATAGTGCTTTGGACCTCAAGCCCATTTAACTTTGAGCCCCTGACATTCTTCATATATCAAGTTAGTTTGTTATTAGCTCTATGACTGAATTCTAGTTTATATGTTTTTCTTTGTGTCGATGTAAGGTCCATGTAGGTGATTTCTATATTAAATTGTCACATAGGATGATTGCTAGGCAAAGTCACAAAAAAAATCCACCTCGATTGAACTCAATACTTACTGTACCATTTTTGTTTTCGATCAAAGAAAGTGAAAACATGTACTAATGATTTAACAACTTACTTATTTCTCTTTAAAAAACTCAAAATACTTCATTTTTCAATTTATTTGGTTTTATGTAATAGTTAGTAACTTTTTCAAAAACTGCTTTGTATCTCCCATTAAATCTTTTCCGGAAACGGTAACATATTGTTAAGGGACGGACCCAGGATTGAAGTTCAGCTCGAGCAGACATTGATCCGTCAACATCGACAATCAGCGATTTGGATGGTTCGTTATGACTGTCAATCGTAAGTCCCAAATGGAAAATGGGCCAAAATCCAAATCACAACTCAATCAACCTAAACCCTAAATTAAAATTCGTAATTAAAAATTTCAAACAATAGTTTAAGTGTGCAACATATAAATCAGACAATCAGTAAACTAATTTCTCATAATCTCATAAGTCATATGATACAATTTCATTTCAAATTTATGATAATAATACAACTAATTTCCCATTTCAAATCAATGCACAAGACAACAAATTTATTGATTGCAATTTGCAGAAAAACCAAGTATACCTAAATCCTAACCTATCAGGCATCAATAAACAAATCAGACAAACATGAATTTTTTGCATTTCATTGCACTTAAATTTCATGATTTAACGTCAAATATGACATGACCAAAATAATGAAGATGAACACTTCAAAATGACAGCCTACTCATACAAAAACAACTCACAATTTCACTTTCACCAAATCTTGCGACGGATGGACGAACAGGATGGTAACAGCTTGCCGACGGGTTGACCGGATTGGTGGCCGTGGCAGGAGGTAGCGACGGGATCTGGGCGAGACTCAAGAGATTTGAGATTGGTGAAGGTGAAAAATTGGGAATTTTGGGATGGATTTCGAATGAAGGCCTAAAGGGAGAATGAGATTTGCCATTGGGCCTATATATTATATAATTAAGGATTGGGCCCAGAACAAATGGCCCAATCCAATTACAAAAAAATGATGATAGGCTGGGCCGAATTTGCCTAATTTCAAAACAGAAAAAAAAAATATCACGGGCTGGGCCAAATTGGCCCAAATTAAAAAAAAAAAAAAAGGCAGCTGGTGGCGAACTGGCAAAGTGAACTCCCAACTGCTTTGGTGGTCCCGCGGAGCCCAGTACGGGCGACCGCGCCCCCTGACCGGGTGTTGGGTCTGTCCCTGATGGTGATAAAGTGATTGATTTATCTAACATAATGCATTACTATTGTCAAAAATGTGTATGACTCCTAGGTTTTAAAATAATTGGTGTGGTACACGTGCATTGCACGTGGTTTTTGAACTCATTTGGAGAATTTTTGTACGTGTTCAATTTTTAAATTGTTAGGTTTTGATAGTTTTTGATATAATTGGCAAGTCTGTGAAAAAATAGGACTAAATTGGATAGGTTATAAAAGTCAATGAGTGGGTTGTAATTTTAGTATTTGAGTTTTATAGGTTCTAGGGTTCGAGCTTTATAAGAGGACAAAAACGGCGTCGCAATTTCGCTAGACTGTCGCCAGGACTTTGCTCGAGTGGCAAAAACAGAAACATTTTAGCTAGACTGTCCCAGGGTCCTCGCTCGAGCGACAGCTGTCGCTCGACTATCACTGAACTCTTGCTCAAGCACGGAGTTAACAGAGAAATTTTTTAATCACTATTTCAAGGCTTTTTATCCGGCCCATTTAACCCTAACCCTATCATATAAATACCAGAACGCCATAGAACGTAAATTTTAAGGTTGAAACATAGAGGAAACTTGAGAGCTTCATATTTTCATATTCAACCTTCATTGATTTGATTATATTTGACGGAGAAAACATCAGTTCCGATTAATCCAAATACCAAGCTTACTGAGGAACATGGAGATCTTCAAAAATCCATAGGAGATAGATTAATCCACAAGGCTAGGGGTTAGAGATTGCAGGAGGGCTTTGATATTGCAGCCAAGAAGTTCGTGCAGGAGGTACAATTCAGGTGGGCTGTCAAATTATAGTAAGAAGTTGGTGCAGGGACACGCAATCCATAGGGCTATCAGAATCTCAGTTAGGAGTTGCTGCGAGACACGTAATCTAGGAGAAATGTATTAACTTCAGTCGGGAGGTTAGAAAGTTCGTGTCGTCATCTTATTTGGCGTACTGTAAGTTCGATTGTTTATAGTGGATTTTGATTGGTAAAGCTCCAGAAGTTTTTACCCAGTTGGGGTTTCTCGGTGAACATTCCGCTTATTCGAACATAGGGTAATTGGATGTATGCTTAACCATCTAGAGATAATTAATTAGTGACTTATTTTTAGATAATTACAATTTTTAATTCCGTATTTACACCTATTCACTCCCTCTAGATATAGTTTGGGTCGAACTGCGTAAATTTCAATTGGTATCAGAGTCATATTTCGATTCATGTCCCTTAAATTTATCTAGATGAGTCCGTCTCTATCCATGCCTTTGTTTTTTTTTTTTTTACGGAAGCAAGTATGCCTACTGGAAGGTTAGGATGAGAGCCTTTTTGAAATCCTTGGATGAACATATCTAGCTTAGTATAGTAAATGGTAGGGCTGTACCTAGTTCTACGATTAATAATGAAGTAGTTTCCACTCCCATTGCTAATTAGACTAGAGCGAACTTAGAAGAATGTAACTGGAACAGTAAAGTCTTACATGCTTATTTATGGCGGTATCCACGGAAGAGTTTAGGAGAGTGTCTATGGTAGCCAAAGAGGTTTGAGATATTCTACAGACCACACATGAGGAAACTCAGTCTGTGAAGAACTCAAAATTACAAATATTGACCACTAGATTGGAAGAGATTAGGATGATAGAGAATAAAACATTTGATGAGTTTTATGCAAGCTTAAATGACATAGTGAATTCTAGTTTTAACCTAAGTGAGAGAATCTCGGAACCTAAAATTGTAAGAAATATTCTTAGATATTTATCTGAAAGGTTTAGGCCTGAAGTCATGACTATAAAAGAGATAAAGGACTCAGATCAATTAAGATTGAAAAGTTGGTTGGATCTCTCCAGACTTATGAGCTGACATTTGATAAATTCACAAAAGATAAGTCTTTGGCCTTAAACATTGTGAGGAATAGATATAAGGAGTCCTCGGATTCAAATTCTCCCAAAGAAGAGGAGTTAGCGTACTTTGCTAAAAAATTTCAAAAAATGTTTAAGAATAAAAGTAAACCTCAAGAGAAGCACAAAAGTGGTCGTAGTGAGTCTAGGAAGAGTTTTAAGTCCGTAAGATGCCATAATTGTCGATGTTTTGGTCATGTTAGAAGCGAGTGCCCTAGTAGTAGGAGAAATACGAATAAAGCTATGAATACTACTCTTACTGATGACAAGTTTAGCTCGGACAATCAGAGTAAGAAATCTACTCGTGAGGAAAGTGAGAACTATATTGCCTTTACTGTTAGAATTAGGAATGAATCTGATAAGGGGTGTGAGAAGGCTGAGAACGTAAGTAGTGATGAGGATTCTGATAGTAAAGAGGATTCTGATAGTGATGAAGATGTCCATGAGGCTTATGATAAGATGTACGAGGAGAGTCTTAAGATTCTAACTAAAAATAAAGCTTTAAGTACGAGAGTTACGAAACTTGAGTTGGAAAATGAGAAATTCTTAGCGTACATTCAGGAATCTACCTCAATCTTGAGTAAGTTGAAATCTATGAATGGATCTTTAGATACTCGGGTTAGGAATCTCACTAGTGAGCTTGAGAAGACCTCTAGGAGAGCTAATGAGCTGACTGTTGAAAAGAAAATCGTAGAAATCCAGGTTAAAAATATTCTAAGTGATCTAGAGTATTCTAAATCTCAACTTCTTGAATTTTCTAGTCGTTCTATGAAGTTATATAACATTCTAGGAATGGGCAAGCCCACTGGTAATAAGGGAGGTCTAGGATATAATAAAGATGATCATAATGTTGTTAATACATCCAAGATCACATTTGTCACTGGTACTGACCAACTTAAATATGTGCATAATCCTGAACCTAATAATAAGGGATATGTAAGATAGAAGCCTACTTGACAATATAGGACATGCCAACCTAGTAATAAATATTAGCGATCACATACCCTTGGTCCCTAAGTGTTTTTACTGTTGTGAGTTAGGACACATAATACCTACGTGTCATAATTTCCTGAACAAAAATAGAAACAAAAACTTAAATAGAAATAAGAATCGAGATTATTTTGGTCAGGTTGACTTCTTTACTAATCAGGTAAGTAAATTGACCAAGTTAATTATATAAATGACTGAAAATATTCATGTTCTAGGCAAGTTTGGGTGAAAAAAAGTGATCTGAAATTTTTTTAAATAGATCACAGTGCTCTTACAGGTAAGAGCATTTGCATACCTCATTTAGATTTTTTTGGTGCATGTTCGTACTTTATCATTGTGTGACAATGATTTATGCATGCATCATATTTGCTTTTATTTTTATTTTTTGTATATTTTGACATCTTTTATGTGCTTAGTGCATTCTTACTTTAAATTAAAAACCAAAAATAAAAATGGAAAATTAAAAAATAAAAATGAGAAAGTTATTTTTATAGGTTAATATATAATATACTTCAATTTGTTTGTTGTGATTAAGTATGGGGTTAATCGATGAGTTGTAACATAGTTTCCATTGCTGGAGTACTTAGTATAGGTGTCTTCATGTACCATCTGCACTGCATACACTATGATATTGTAAGTAGGATTCTACCGCGTGTGTGAGATTTGGAATGGCAATCACATGTTAGTAAGATGTCTTTGAATATGAATTGACCTTATATATTAGATCTAAACTCAAGTTTATCTCTGGTATTAAATAAATAAATAAATAAACGGAGCTCAATAACTTATATCTTTTTTGGGAGCCTATTTGACTCGAGGAATTAAGATTGAGAGGTTTCTTCATAACCTGGTGTCTATGGTCAACTGACTTAGGTAAATTTGTCTAAATCTCACTACATGGGTCATTTTAGTCGCTTAATGAAAAAAAGTCTGCACTTAAAATGAGAAAAATAATAATGAGTTTCGTATATTGAACGTTATAAAGTAAAAATTTTGGTCAAATTCAGGAGGAGAAAAGAACGTACCATATATAATGAGCTTTACGTTATAAGTTCTAATGTGCTTTCAGTGGTTTGACTTTCATTAGTATGGAAATAAACTTATTAGCAGTGGCGTTTAGCGTGTCCTTTCTCACAAAATTAAAGTTTGGAGTACTACTTCCTAAGGATTAGTAACACTTTACACATATGGGTTACTTATACAATTTACTCCATGCTGACTTGAGTTATGTATGTGGGAAGGGTTACTGTCCTTTGATTATACTTATACATGTTAACAACTGCATCTTTGGGTTATTGTATTTTAATTCTCAGAGCCTTGTCATTTTGTGATAAAATGGAGAATAGTATATTTTTTATGATGGAGTAGATATTTTTAGATTTATATGATATTTTTAACTTGACATGATGTATCTAAAATTTTTGACTCAAATGCATTAAATGATAATTTCAATATTGCTAGATTAAGTTTTGATGTTTTGTAGTATCAATGTTTCGTTTTGATATGTTTGGGTTACATTGATATTACGCCTTAATTTAGCATATGATAGGAAACTGAAATGACGTGTTATGTGTTATAACTGCTTGAGTTAACTACTTGAATTGATTTGACACTTATTACTGTTTCACATACATTTTACACTGGGTATTTAAATTGTCTATTTCTATAAACAAGTTTTGATAAAAGAAAAGCAGAATTCAATCAAGACAGTTAGTGTTGATAGTGTCAGTCATTGAGTCTGTAATTTTTTCACTAATACCTTGATTTTAGATTGTAGGTTTGTCACAAAATGTCAAAGGGGGAGCTTGTTAGGTTTTGATGTAATTGACAAGTCCGTGAACAAAAATGATTAAATTGGATATGTTATAAAAGTCAAGGAATAGGTTGTAATTTTCTTATTTGAACTGTATAGGTTCTAGGGTTCGAGCTTCAGAAGAGGAAAAAATAGCGCCTCACTTTTGCTAGACTGTTTCCAAGACTTTGCTTGAGCGACAGAAATAGAAACAATTTCGCTACACTGTCGCAGGGTCCTCGCTCGAGCGGCAAGCTCCCGCTCGAGCCAGTGCTCGACTATTGTTGAGCTCTCACTCGAGCGACATGGTTAGTCAAAAAAAATTTAATCGTGATTTCAAGACTTTTTATCCAGCCCATTCAACCCTAACCCTATCATATAAATACTAGAACGCCATAGAATGTAAATTCTAAGGTTGAAACATAGAGAGAAATTGAGAGCTTCATCTTTTCATCTTCCAATTGATTGAGAGACTTCAACCTTCATTGATTTGATTATATTTGGCAGAGAAAATATCAGTTTCGGTTAATCCAAATACTAAGCTTACTATGGAACACCTCTTCAAGAATCCACAAAGCCAGAGGTTAGAAAATCCATGAGGGTTTTGATATTGTAGTCAAGGAGTTGGTGTAGGAGTGTGCAATCCAGAAGGGTTGTCAGATTGTAGTCAGGAGTGATGCAAGGGTATGGAATCTAGGAGGGCTGTCAGAATCTCAGTGAGGAGTTATTGCGAGGCACGCAATCTAGGAGGATTGTATTAACTGCAGTCATGAGGTCACAAAGTTCGTGTCATCATCTTGTCGACGAACTGTAAGTTCGATTGTTTATAGTGAATTTTGACTGGCAATGTGCCCGGAGTTTTTACCCAGTTGGGGTTTCTCTGTGAACATTCCGCATTCTTTTTACTGCTTTATTTACTGCTTTCATATTCTGCGATATTAAAGCATAAAGTAATTGGACTGTATGCTTAACCATCTAGATATAATTAATTTGTGACTTGTTGCTAGTTAATTACAATTTTTAATTCCGTATTTACACCTATTCACCCCCTCTAAGTGTAGTTTAGGTCGAACTGCGTAAATTTCATAAATAGTAATAGTTAAACCTTAATTTTTAAATAAGATAAAATGTAGTGCTTGATCGCATAGATAATTTAATATTAAACTAAAAAAATGCCATTTATTTTGGCTCTCTTTTCGAAATGTTAGATCTTATGAGCTTGAGCAAATAAGAAAAAGTTGTCCTCTCCAACTTCTTATCGAATTTCAATATAGGCACAGTCCAAGGTTGCAATCAAGACAGTTATTCTTTGCAAACTGCATTTTTCTGGTCCGCTGGCAGAGCTACCAGCCATATAAAAAGGGGGGGAGGAGTCAAATATTGTCATGTTGAATAACTTCCTATAACTTCATCAATTTACCATATAAAAGTTGAGCAATATTTAAGATAAAGATTCGTATCAAAATATGCAAATCGGGGAAGAAAAATGTGATTAATATTAGCCATCAACAAAACAGCATGGGCAAATGCAGCAAGAAAATAATTCAATGGGGCATGTCTTAATTAATAATAGTCCTCAAGAAATATTTGCAAAATATTTAGAAAGCCTATGTGTTTCCCAACGAACATTTTTTTTAAAACAAACCACGTATGAGCTCACTAGCAAGCACTATTAACATAAAGCCTTTTAATCAGTCTTAAGTAGAAACCACGAGCAAATTTACTGAATTGATTTCACCAGTTGTTCCACATGAGCAAAAATTGTTATCAAAATACACATGAATAAGAATGTAAAGCATGATTGATAAGTATATTTTGTGGACTTATTTGAGCATTTAAGTTAGATTATTTATTGGTTATTTTGATGAATTATGTCTTAATTTTATGTGTATTATATTTGTTAGGTACAAATCAACAAAATGAGATCTAAAGTTCAGTAACTGAAGTGCAGATATTCAAAAGTTGTATTGAACATCATGATGAAGATTCGAGAGTATTAGATGTCAGTTGGATTAGAAAACAAGTCAAATAGGCGAAATATAATCAAAGTAGCATACATCAATTTTGAGCCAAAAAGTTGTGCTCCGAATTTTCAGTCTCAAATTAAGACTCATTTTTGGAATATCAAATGTTCGAATTGAAAAAATAATATTTTTAAAAGAATTATAGCCCTTTGAGTTAACTTTCTAACTCACCTTGAATCACCTCAATCGGATTTCAGGGAAAACAAAATATGATAAAAATACTGATGAATCCTCAGGAAATTTTTAGGCATGTACAAGGACACCTTATGCAGGTAACTAAACCCAAATTAGATGTACGCACCTAACACTTTACTAGGTGCACACCTTGAAAATTTTTATAACATAAATGAGGTTCAGAACGTGGAAAACATTTTTTTTTTTGTCATTGAAGAGAGGCTAGCAAGTGGCAAATAGAGAATTAACACAAGAAGTTGAAGATTCAAGGTTAAAAAATGAAGGAAAAGTGCAAGAAACTGATTTGTCAAGCTCTTACATCTATTCTTTGAATTGGGTGATGTTTTTTCCCAACTCTTTGTGCAATTTAGATACAAATATATTATGATAAACTTCTTTCTTGTATTGGATGAATGTCGAAACCATTGGATATGTGTTTTTGATTTATTGAATTAGTAGTTTAGTGAATTCTTATGTTGGTGATTAATTGTGCATTAATAATCTATTATTTGACACATAAGCAATAGGTATTAGAAATAACATTTGTGGTGTGTGCGATCTTAATTGATAATTGTGTAGTTGAATGTATCTCTTTGTATATGAATTTGAACTAGGAATAAGGTCAGGTTGGGTCGGGTTGGGTTGGGTCGGGTTGTGCTTAGGGTAGGTTTGGTTTATCATGGAAAAAAATAAATTAAACAACGTATGATTATTGATTGTCACAAACACCGTCACAAACACCTGAACACTACTAAATTACATAATTCAAAAATTAGAAATAGATACCAACAGGTGGATTCTAAATTCAATACATTCGTTTCATAACTTGATAAAAAACACTCTTTTACATTATTAGTAGCTTAGTTTAGGATAATTACAAACAATCAAACATCTCTTTTGTGTTATAACCATTGAATTTGATACAAATTAGTAATCTATAGTTAGCAATTATTTTTCATAGAATGATAACTCAACTCATCATACTATTACTTATCAGCGATCCCCTACGTTTTGTCCAAACAATAACTTTACAATCAATGAATGATGAAAACATGGACTGAAGAATAAAATATGAAAGGATAACAAATTCAATTCGAAGTTCACTAATTAATTACTAACGTGTGGCATAAATGGAAAGGACTTAATTACTATTATTGCCTCATTAGAAATATCTAAATGGGCATAGTTGGGAACATAGAAAGGCGTGCAAAATCTGAATATCCTCTTTTCAAATAGTCATTTCTATTATAACTCCTGCTTAGAGCATAAAATTGGTGAGTTTAGGGGAGAAAGTCCTGACTATGTGAGAAGATTGCGTTAATCTCATTTTCGAAGTCAATAAATTGGCACCGTATGTGAGAAATTGGAATGAAGGCAATAATGATATCATCCTTTTGATTAAAACCACCTGAAAATTTGTCTAGAAATAAGTCAAGCAGAAGTGGATCTTATCAAACTAGAACAATTGGATTCTAAAACTGAACTCCTTCCAATAAGGCAACAAGAAGAGCCCAAAGAAGACGTCAGCGCTGCCATTAACCGATATCACACAGAAAAGAAGACAACAAAATCATAAAGGAAAGGTAAGCAAGTTGGTAGCAAATCAACATTAGTATCGTTGGATTCAAGGTAACTCAAAACCTACATCTCTTCCAATTGAGTTTACTGATAAGATAAAAGCTCTCATAGAAATATGATCTCTAGCAAAACCTAGAGTTTTAGAGTCTCACTGGAAGGGTCGTAACCTTGAGCAGGTTCATTTCACGGGCCACTGATAAATTCAATCATTTCTTTCAAGTGTTAAAAGAAGAAAAAAAAATTTAAATGGACAGAGGAATGTGAATAGGTTTTCCAATTCTTAAAAGAGCATATGGGAAAAGCCCTACTTTTAGCAAAACCATTGAATGGGAGAAACTATTGATCTGCCAGTATCTAAAGTATCTGTAAGCACATTCTAGTAAGGGAGGAAGGGAAGCAACAATAACCAACATCCTATATAAGTAAAGTACTTCAAAGTACTGAAGCTAGATATCCACATATAGAAAAACTGACCCTCGCCCTAGTAGTGGCATCTCAAAAACTTTAATCATATTTCCGAAGTCACAGAATTGATGTGTTGAGCAACTTTTCATTCAAACAAGTGTTACAAAAGCTTGATGCATCAAGAAGGTTAATGAAATGGTAGGTGGGCACGCAATTACAGAACAAGCACTGACAGATTTCATTGTCGAGCTTTCAGACGTACCTATTCCTGAAAATGAACCTAAGTAGGGAGAAACTTAGAAGTTATTTGTTGATGGATCGCTAGGAGTTAGCGGTGCTAGAGCTGAGATAATCTTAACCTGGAAGGGTACAAGTTAAAATGTGCGCTCAGATTTATTTACATTCAAAAGAACAAACAACGTAGCTGAATATGAGGCCATGTTGACAGGACTTCTGCTGGATAAACAAATGTGCACCTAAAGGATTGAAGTAAAAAGTGACTTTGTTAAATCAAGTCAATGGGTAATTTGCCGCCAAAGATAAAATGATGGCTAAATATTTGACCCATGTTATGAGCTTGATACAATATATCAACAATGGGTACGCAGATGCTTTGTCTAAATTGACAAGCATAAAAGATGCAAAACTTTTAAAACCGTACCATTGGAATTGCTAGCAAATCCATCAATAAGTCAACAGCAAAACCTCAGGTTCATCACAAGACTTGATTACCAATAGATCTTGGCCTTTTGCAAAGTTGGGTGCTAATTTTGTGGGACGCTTACCCAGAGGTAGATCCAACCTCAGGTTCATGATTGTGGCAACATATTACTTCACCAGATGGGTCAAAGCAAAACCTCTTACTAATATCACTAGTGCTAATACTTGTAAGTTAATTTGGAAAAACATTATTTGTCGGTTCGAAATCCTGAACTCTACTGTCTCAGATAATGGACGCCTCTTTACCCTTAGTGATTCTTCCCAGATTGACACGTGTGAAAAATGTAAAAAACAAACAAATGACTGCTACCAAATGGTTAGCCACTTTCTCCTATTTCTCAATTTTGGCTATTTGCTAAAGTTGCTGCAAAGGGGAAATCGTCCCAATCCCGAAGGCTCGCTGAATCAGACATCTCTCAGATAGCAAAATGGCTAGCAAAGGTACTCGGGAAAACATAATGGAGTCGACAAATATGATGATAGAATATCATCACCCCTAAATAAAGCCATAATACTAGTAGAATTATTTTGAGAATCACATTGCAAAAATATTCTATGGAATTATTTTTCCAAAGGATCATTATCTTAAAAATTCTAGAGGAAAAATATTCTCTACGCTTTAGGAAGAAACTACAACAATGATAGTGGCACTATATTCATAATTTTTTAAGATGCATCCTGACCTTTGGATCTCAATAGAATCAACACTGATTATCCAAAAACAAATTAATCTTAACCATTGAATTTGAAAAGTCACATACATGCATACGGTTTAGATCATGCGTGCTTACCACATGCATAAAAATGCATGCACATTGGAAAATGTTTGAAGGTTGCAATTATAAAGGAGTCGTTTTATGTGATCAAGCGTTAACTATCATTATAACACAGAATAACCTTCGAACTCGAAGTATTTATTCATTACCTCAAGTCCACAACCACAAGTTTGCCACTTAGCATAAATAATTAAGCTCGAACTTCAAAGACTATTTGTTTATATGATCTCATTTTTACTAAAAATTAGTTACCAATAAACCAAGCCAAGGGTTCATTAAATAAAATTTAAGTTCAATGAATACTAAAGACCATACCATCAAAAATATTTTGGCAAACCTAACAAAAACGATTATACTCGAATTAGGGGACTATTTGTTATCAACAAATATTTACGAAGGATTAGTAGTAAGCCTATGTATCTTCTAGTGAATGTTTTAAAGAACCAAACCACGTGCGACCTCACTAGCAAGCACTAATAACACGAAGCCTTTTAATCAGTCTCGAGTAGAAGCCAAGAGCAGGTATACTTAACTGATTTTACCAATTGTTCCACATCAACAGAAATTATTATCAGAATATAAAGAATGACTTCACAATCAATTATCAATGAACACTTGAATTGGTGAATAAAACATGAAAAGCTAACAAATTCAGTTAGAAGTTCACAAATCAATGAATTTCATGTGGCTTAAATGAAAATGTCTTAATTAACCTATTACCTCATTAGAAATTTGTAAATAGACATAGTTGAAAACAGAGAAAGGCATGCAAAATCTGAATATCCTACTTTCAAATAGTCATTTCTATTCTAATTCCTGCTTGGAGCATAAAATTAGTGAGGAGAAAATTTTGGCTAGGTGAGATAAACTCGTTAATCTCATTTTCGAGGTCAACACTCACTTGAATGGAAGTTGTCATTTGATAGCCAACCCTATGTTTAATTACGTAATCTCAGTAAATAAAAAATTGGAATCGAATAGAACTAAACGTGTAAAGAACTGATGCATCTTTCCCACTAGCACCTGCCCTTTCAAACACACTTACATCCCAAATACCTACCTAGAAGAAGAAGAAACCATAAATAGTCTAAAAACTAACAATGATAATTTAATTGTTGCTATTTGAGAAAACAACTTTTTGTTGAAAGAAACTAGTATTTACTGGAAAAATTCAAATGGTTTCTTCCCTTCAATGCTAGCCTTACATCTAGTCAAGTGACCTTTTTCCAAATTTGAACCAATCTAGTAAGTAATTTACACACGTATCTTTGGCAAAGACTTAACAAAGTAAAAGGCATAAAGATGTTCAACAACTTAAAGTAGAAATAGTATTAAAAGCTAAAGATGGTTTATAGAGGATAGGCATTATTTAAAAAAGAATAGGACACCTATCAAAAAGAAATAAGATGAATGAAGGATGATAGGTGGTCGTGCCGTGCATATAATTTACCTATTCAAATTCCACATGTTATACATGTATTTTTCAAGGTTCTAAAAGAACTCAGGCTTATTGTGAAGGTAAAGTTTCAAGTTTTACAAACCTAGGCGGAATAAGATATCTTCCTATTTTTAATGTTATTTTTGTTACACGTCACGTAACAAGGTTCAAGGTATGAACACATTATACCACAAATATGCGAACCCAGACCCCCACTCCATATCACTATCCTACCAGGCCTATTCGAGGCCGTTCAGTAGCCGAAGTGATGCTCTTTGCTGAACCTATATAGAGGTCAAACCCTCTATGGTCAAGTTGATGCGATGCGATGCGATATGCTGTAGTACCAATCCGAAATGAGTAAACTTCAGGAGTGAGAGATACTTGCCCTGAAAGATCCTTAATATAAAATTGCCTATGATTAACTGATATGACCTCTCTGCAGCGGCTATCATATCAAGTCAACTTGTCAGTTTACTATTTATATGCCGACCTAGGTCGTAGGTTAGCCACTTTTCAGTAATATTAAATATCCTTAGGCCTAGGACTAATGGAATAATGCCCACAACATGGGACCTCAATCATCAAAATGAGGCCACATATCTCTTTATCCAATGATAACCATTCAACCTCCTCTAATATAAAAGCTCACTAAGGTGTCTTGAAGGTAACACAATTTTATACTCTAAAGTAATATTGCTCTCTCTCGTTCTATTCTCTATAAACCCCCGATGCCCGAACACTATTGTGGTTCACGTCTTCCATATGTTCCATACCCAAGTATACTTATACAAATTGACTGAATTGACCGTCAAAATGATCACAACCGCCTTTTTCACCTTTGAATAAGGCCAAGTGCTTCGAATGGTTTGTCCAAGAGTACACTAGATATACCGCCTGGA
Organism: Fraxinus anomala; assembly: GCA_903798345.1. NCBI lineage: Eukaryota > Viridiplantae > Streptophyta > Magnoliopsida > Lamiales > Oleaceae > Fraxinus > Fraxinus anomala. Next base: position 17,373 of record CAIGRN010152356.1, read on the forward strand.
AGTGAGTGGAACCGAAATCTATTGGCCACATTATCCGTACAGAAATCAAGGTCAGATTGACGCCATTTGCATGAATGCACATTTTTTTAACCCCGATCAAACCTCATGGGAAAAGGTTACCAAAAGTTCATATATTTTTCCTAGAAAAAGGTTTTTATTCATTAACAAAGAACGAGTGGAAGTTTCAAAGGAAAGACGTTCCAAGTGCTCTTCATTTTTGGGTGTTTCGAGTTTTCTTTGAAAAATGATAAACTTTGAAGAGAAATGTAGTCGAAAGACCCAATCTTTGCATAAAATAGGCGTTCACCCACTATAAGCACTAGTGAAGAGAAAAGAAAATCCACAAAGAATGAGCGAAATCTCTGAAAAAAGAGGCCCATCAAAAGCATGTACCTTACCACCGACCCCTCCATTACAGAGGCTGTCGACCTTACCAGAGAGGTGGCAACCAGGGTCACCAACTTGAGGAACATTACGAAACATACCTTCATAATGCAATAGCTCATTCAATAAATACAAGGGCAAGTGGGTCTCATGATTCCCCACGATATGCCTCAACTAGGCTTTTACTAAGGCCATCAAGCACAATAAGGAAACCAACAAGAAAAAGTGGAAGAGGTGCAAAGCGATAGGTTACAATTTCAAAAGCACTTGAGAGATCTAAACTTATTGAAATTGAAGTAGTAGTATATGTGTTTACAAACTACTCATCGGGCCGACCTGTGAACGATCCATTCAATAGGGATGATAAGTTTTCTCTAGTTTACGAACGAGAGTGAAGACTCAAAAGATCTGCCAACGTCTTCGATATGTTAGTCGTCGGAGTGCCTAGAAATAGGCCATAGTAAGAGCCTCATATACGTTGACCTATGGTTGATTATAACCTAAATGTTTTGATTATAACAAACA
>CAIGRN010152361.1:0-12920 GCA_903798345.1 Fraxinus anomala
GGTCAAGGGACTTAAGCAAAGCTGCAGTCCTTGACACTTGGTCTAATCCAATACACACTACATAAAAAAAGACTTTTGTAACGTTCAAACAATGTTGCCAAACACGTTTTGAACGTTCAGATGTATGTTGCAAGCCTCAATATTACTGCAGAATAGAAGGATACGACAACGTTTTTTAAGTGTTATTAATATCATTTTTGCAACGTTTTTCGAACATTGATAATAACATTTTCGCAACATTTTTCGAATTTTGCTAATAACCTTTTCGTAATGTTTCTTGACTATTGCTAATAACTGTTTCGCAACGTTTTTCGACTGTTGCTAAGAATCATTTCGCAACGTTTTTATAATGTTGCTAATAATTTTTTTGCAGCGTTTTAAAAATGTTGCCGAAACTTGTGTTAATCTTTTTGCAACAATCTGTAAATGTTGTTATTAACCTTTTTGCAACATTTTTCCAATGTTGCCTTGAACCTATTTGCAACATTTTTTTATCATTGTATTTAACTTATTTGCAGCGTTTTTGGAGTGTTGTCTTTTCTCTAATTAATTTGCAACGTTTTTCGCCTTTTTATATGTATTTTTATATTAACCAATATATTATATATATTTAAAGATGTTTTAAATTTTTATAATAAAATATGAAAATTAAACAACATAATTAAAGATCTTTTTGATAGTGCATGAATCCGAGATTAAAATTTCATTACATTTTAAACCTTACAAAATAGAAAATGGAAACAAATGGCATCCTCTTCTTTCATCTCCGTTTCATCAAACTAACTTGAAACTAAAAAATATGCCCAGGTTAAGAAGTAGTAGAAAAGGAGAAAGATGATATCAAATGTAAATTTATTTGATAATAATTTTGAAATACAATATTGAAATTTAAATTTGAATATTACAATTGAAAATATTCTTAAAGAAACATTAAGAATTATAAGGATAATCAAAAAATTTCTTGAAGTATTCTCCCGCTATTTCACACTTGCTGAAAATCGACGAAGTCCTCATTTATTAATAGCTGAAGAAACAATCTTGAATTATTAAAGAATCTTGAAAAGTTACTTAATTTGAAGAGCTTTTGTTTTTGTTTGCCACTTGTCTAACCACCTTACTTCCCGGCTTTTGAAATTTGATGTTCCTTTATTAAAGTAGCTTTAATAAAGTAGTTTGTCATCTTTTGAGTGTCGGCAAGGCTGGAAAAAATAATTTATTAGCTGGCAAGCACATATTGAAAAACATTTCTCTTGATTTTTGAGCTCGATAATCTCTAAGTTCATCGAGAAAACTAGGTCCATATAGTCATTTTTGAGTTTCTTCTTCAATTAAATCATCAATATCATAGCCAAAGTACATGTCTTCATTGCTTTGTTTATTCTGATCCTGAAGATGAGAACTTTGAACTTGATTTCTTTGAAGATGCTTCTGCAAAAGCAGCAATTTTGTCTGAAATAACTTGAAGTTCTTCCAGAGTAGAACATTGGTTAAACATTGCTATCAATTTTGATTTTTCAGTGAGAAAATCGTCCTTTTTGTCAGCTTCTTTTTTGAGATAATTTTGGAGTACCAAAATTTCTCTGTTCTTGAATCCATGAATTAACGGCTTTCGGACAACAATTTGTCTCATGGAATTTGGACCACCATTTTATTTTGAATCTTCTAACAATTCTTTTGACATTAAAATCTTTGTTGTCCGGAGGATTTTGACTTTGTAAAATATGGAAGTCCCAACAGAAAATCCATGAAACTTTGAGATTGAGTACGAACTGGAACCAAAGATTTTCTTAAGACTTTAAAAACATTTTTGCCTCTTGTTTAAAGTGTTCGAATCATTGATGAGTAAGACTGGATAAAATCGTTTCGTCAATACCAAAATATTCGAACCAATTTTGAAATCATTTTGAAAAATTTGATGGGCAATTTTGATGAAAAAGAATAAACCAAGAATGTGTAACTAGTCTAAAAAAGAAAACATTGGACCACACCTCTTTGTAGTCCAAATAATTGAATTTGGATTTGAATGAATCATGTTTTGAAATATTCATTCTTTTATCTTCCCAACAGTATAATCCCCAGTCTTCATAAGACCATACCATTTGGATAGATATTTTTGAAAAATCAATATGTTTGGAATTTTTGCTATTTGGAGTGTGAGTAATTATTGGATATCCTGTTTTGATAAGAATCGCTTCATAAAACTCATGAGTCTTCTTGATATTTGATGAAAGAAAATGAAAGTTTGGAGGAAAGAAATTTTGTAAATGCTCTTCTAAGGAAAATCATCTTTGAGTCCAAGAAGTTTCCATTTCGAAGACGGCAAATGAATTGATTTTGTAAAATATGAAAAAGATTTTTGAGGGCTATATTCAGGAAATTTTCCTATTCCAATTTGAAGGGCTTTTCGATAATTTGAGGGTTTGTTTTCTAGGTTTGTTTGAGTGGGGTTTTGGAGGAATTTTGAAACAAGTGTAGTATTTTGAGAACTAGAGGAGGCATTAATGGATCCTCCATGAGAATTTTTTGATATAATCATCAATTGAATTGAGAGAAATTTGAATCTTCTTTTTATTCTTCTTATCAGAAGAACTCATATTTCACACTCTTTCTTTATGGAGAAATTCTCTTGTAAGAAAGCCTGCAAGAAAGTTTGACAAACCTTGTATATAAAGAATTTGAAAATCAAAGCAAGAAAGAATAGTTTGCTATCATGCGAAAATTTGCTTTGAAACAAGGTTTTTTACGTCCTTTTGCAAGACATCTTTTGAAGCTGTGCAATCAGTTTTAAGAATAAATTTTATTGATTAAATCATCTTGAAATTTCGAAATGACAAGAACAATAGCAAGAATCTCTTTTTTGATAGTGGAGTAAGTCTTTTGAGGACCTGTCCAGACACCTGAGTTATCTGACAAGTTGTTCATGGCTTGAATTTAAAGGGACCTGTCTGAGGACCCCACCATACCCTAAATCTGATGCGTCTGTCTCCCTAATAATAGAGACAATATGGTCTAAAATAGATAAGTATGGGATACTTTTGATAGCTCTCTTGACCTTTTGAACTGCTAAAGTACACTCGTGACTCCATGGGTCTGGGCGTTTTTGTAATCTTTTGAAAAGAGGTGCGCATATGATTCTTATCTCTTTGATAAAGTCTCTTACATAATTGACACAACCAATAAATCTTTGAAGGCTATTTTTGTCTAAAACTTCATCTGAAAATTTATCAGTGAATTCTAGACTTCTTTAAATTGGTGTAAGTGTTCCTAAATGAATGGTATGTCCTAGGAACCTTATCTTGGTTTGACATAAAACTACATTTTTAGTTGAAACGGCTAAACAATTTTGTTTTGCAACATGAATGAATGTATGTAAATGTTTGAAATGTTGTACTAAACTTTCAGAGAAGATTAAAACATCATCAATGTATACAATAATGAAATTTTGAAATGGATTAAAAATATCATACATAATTTTTTGAAATTTAGAAGGAGCATTTTTGAAACCGAATGGCATAACATTCCATTCCTATTGACCGAAAGGAACATTAAAAGCAATTTTATATCTCTCTTCTTCTTTAATTTGCCAAAATCCTGATTTCATATCAAATTTTGAGAAGATAACAACTTTGAATAATCTAGATCTTTCTTTTAGGGTAAAGGATATCTAATCCATTGCAGAACGGTATTGAGAGGTTTGTAATTGATAACTAAACGAAGAACTCCTCGTTCAATTTTGGCAGAATTATTAACATAAAAAGCAGAACAACTCCAAAGTGATTTACTTGGTTTGATAAGCTTTTTATCAAGAAGATCTTGTATTTCTTTTATACAATGATCAAGAAGATCTTTGTTCATTTGAATATGACGAGATTTTGTAGGAATCTTGGATTCTTGAAAATCTAGAATATAAGGAAGAGAAACAACATGTTCTTTTCCTATCCCATAATGCATTCGGAAGAGTTGAACATATTTCTTTCTCAATACGCTTTTGAAAATCAGAAATTTTTTGAATAATTGAAGATTCTTGAAATCTTTCTTCAATTCTTTGAAATTTAATTTCTTCTTTGAGAAATCGAATATGATTTTTTTTTCTTGAAATTAATATTATTAACTAATTTTGAAATAAATGCTTCTTTTAAGGTATTAACATCTTTAAAGGAATGAGGATTCGTAAATTTGAAAGTTATTTTTTGTTCAAAAATTGTAGTGGTTAATTCTTTTGAATCAACTTGAAAATGATAAATTTGTACAATAAAAGGAGTACCAAGAATAACTTCTTGGTCTAAATCTTTCACTAAATAAAAAATATTTTTTAAATAAATATTTGAATTACAAANTTGTACAATAAAAGGAGTACCAAGAATAACTTCTTGGTCTAAATCTTTCACTAAATAAAAAATATTTTTTAAATAAATATTTGAATTACAAATATGAGCTTTTGAAAGTTTATACTGAATATCAAGTTTTTTACCACTAGCACCATAAAATTGCTCAGTGGTTTTTCCAAAGTATTTTGTAAGAAATGATGATTATTTAGACAAGTGGCAGACAAAAACAAAAGCTCTTCAAATCAAGCAACTTTTCAAGATTCTTTAATAATTCAAAATTGTTTATTGAGCTATAAATAAATGAACATTTCCTTGGTTTTTAGCATGTGTGAAATAGCGGGAGAACACTTCAAGAAATTTTTTGATTATTCTTATAATTCTTAAGCTTTCTTTAAGAATATTTTCAATTGTAATATTCAAATTTAAATTTAAATATTGTATTTCAAAATTATTATCAAATAAATTTACATTTGATATCATTTTTCTCCTTTTCTATTATCTCTTAACCTGGGCCCGTTTTGGTATGATTAAAAAGTTGTTGATCCATAAAATATTTACTTAAAATTAATTGTTAACTTTAGATTTTAATCAAACTTTTAGTAAACTAAACCACTTTAGCTAAACAGAGGCCAAATATCAAATAATTTAGCTCTTGTTTGTTTATCATTATTTAATGAAGATTAGTTTTATAATAGTGATTTTTTGAAGATTGTGTAGTTAAAAAATAAATTTTTTTAAAAAAATTTATGTGCAAATATTTTATTGATGTGATTATGTGTGAGAAAAAAAATTTGAAATACTGATAGACAAACAAGAACTAAAACATACACTATTAACTAGTCACGTGGAGCAGTTGACATGGCATGTGAGATGGAGGTTGGGTTGGTATAGCCTTCTCCGAAACAAACAGAAACTTGTAATTACACCACAGAAACGTGGAAGTGGTAGGTGGCAAGCCAGTGTGGGCTCCATTCTTCACCAACTCTTGATTCACGAGGCCTCTCTTACACCAACCTCAACCACTCATATACTCGTATATATGTAGCTATGTTACATTCCCACGCTTAAAATTTGCCTTCGATTCCACTCTTATCAAACCCACCAACGACGGTGCATAATGGCGTCGTCTATCTCCACCAAACCTTTTCTTGGAGCTTCATCCTCCGACGGATCCTCTTTTGGATCCCTCCAACCGTCTTCCAAACTGTACGCTCCCTGTCTTCAGCTCCCTGCTCGCCGACCCCAACCCAAACGCCTTGGTTAGTGATTTATTTGTGTTTCCTTGTATCCAAATTTGGATATTAATTAATGGGTTTTGCTTATTGGTGTTTGCTAGTGATTTTTTAAAGTTTTCTTATAGCCAAGTTTGAATTTTAATGAAGGGGTTTGGCTCATTGGGATTTGCTAGTGATTTATTTATGCTTTCCTATAGCCAATGAATATTAGTTAATGGGGTTTGCTTGTTGGGATTTGTTATATATTTATTTCTGTTTTCTGATTTATCTCGATTCAATTTGCTTGCCTGTGGAAATGGCCAAACTTTTGTTTATAGCTTTGATTGTTGTAATGGTATTAGAAATTTACGATTATTCTCTTGTTGTTTCGTATACAATAGACTTTTGGCTAGTGCATATTTATAGTTAAATTCAGGAAGAAAAAGGTTGTGATGGGTCTGGTTGTGTAAGTTGTAAATGAGCTCAGCTAATGTGAGCAGAGAGAAGCAGAGTTGAACTTTAGGGTGCCGAAGCTTGGCTTGATTCATCTAGTGAGCCTTACAATTACTCGATCTTAGGTTGTTATGTTTGATCAAACTCTCAACTGATTTATTATTGAGCAGATGTGAAATCAGTTGACTGTTAAAAGAGGATGCAGTACATTGTTTTTCAAGCTACAAGCTTGAAAATGCGTTTGATAGTTTCTAACAACCTGAGCTTGAATGAGCCTGAGAGAAGCCAAGCTTGATATCTCTGTTTTATACCCCAAAGTGACTACTGTTTTACAGGTAGTTTATTAAATATCTTCTGGGTTTTCAAAGTTTCAAAAACATTCTTCTTTTGATTTGAAGAAGTTCCCATTTTCTTGTGTTAGTGGAAAATAATGAATTCTGAACCAGCTGCATGCAGTTAAATCAAAGAAATATTATAGTTTTTACGAATTTGGTAGGATTATAGCTCTGTTCGTAGCCCATTAAAAATTATTTGCTTCCATGAAGAAATTTAAGCCTCATAAGTAAGAACTATGATGTTGAATATTTTTAATCTCTGATATTTGTTGCTGATAAGGAAACATGTATTTGCATCTAAAAATATTTCGACCTTCATTTTTTCAGAGATACAGGCCTCTGGTAGTACATATGGAACTTACTTCCGCGTTACAACATTTGGAGAATCTCATGGTGGTGGTGTAGGATGTGTGATTGATGGATGCCCTCCTAGACTTCCCCTTTCAGAAGCTGATATGCAAGTAGATCTGGATAGAAGGTATTTTCTTCTTAGCTATTAGGTTGTGCTTTCTGCTGTTGTAGAACATGTAGCCCTGAACATCAACTATCTGTTCATGATAGTAGGAGCTATGTATGTTCTTAAAATCTGGAGAGAAGAAACAAATTAATGATGAAGAGAAGTAGAGTGAAAATTTACTTCCTCCAAAGTAGAGTTTTTCCTACATTTTCCTTTTTGGGTCAAAGAGTCAAAACTATTTTCATCTTACTTTCCCATTGTGCCCATTGCCCACACAAAAGAATAAAATTTGAAATGAAAGGTAGTAAAATAATTAATGGACTAGGGATCTAATAGTGGTAACTGTTTATGGACGTGCATTATGGAATACTGATTTAGTTACAGATGCTTAAGGCTGATAGAAAATATGAACTTGTGAATGTTGTTCCTAGGAGACCCGGTCAGAGCCGAATCACCACCCCAAGAAAAGAAACTGACACATGCAGAATAGCATCTGGAATTGCTGATGGTTAGTCCTTGATTTGATCCCCCGAACTCTTTGTTTTCTTCATTTTGGTCCCTTTCACTTAAATTAAAGGTGCTTGTATTCTTCTTGAAGTGGACTGATGCATCATTTATTGACTACAGGGCTTACCACTGGATCTCCAATCAAGGTAGAAGTGCCCAACACAGATCAGAGAGGAAATGTAAGTACATAAGCTTCACCCTTGTTTCATTTGGAGTTTGTAGGGGGAAATGATAGAAACATCACTAGCAAAGTGGTTAATAGGTCATCTGGTTTGGACTGCATTCTTGTGGATCTTTGAGGGTTGATTCTTGTAGTTGCATGGCAGCTTTGATTCATTGACTACACTCAAATAATCACACATGGAATTTGCAGTTGATGTAATTGTTCCATCTTTATCACATTATATTTGAAAGAGCTGATATGATCTTGCACTTATTTTGCAAAATAATTGTGGTAATAATCTGTTCCCAAATGATATGTGCTGTCATCATGATGCCCTCACATTCAAGGACTCTTCGTGAGTACCTTTAAAATCAGAATATATCAGTCATTCTTCATTATCAGTCCATGACTTGTCTTCAATAAAGTTTCCATTTGTGTTAATATCCCTAAGACTAGTTGGACAAATCTTTGCAAAGTAGGGACAATTTCAAAGACGCGAAGTGATGCGGACATCATTTTTCTATTAGGGATTTTTTCATTATTTATGTTTTTATTATTGTGCTTGTATTATTGGGTTGGCCCAAGCGCATCACTAGTAGGGTTATGCTTATTTTTATGGTTTTTACATTGTAATTTAGACAGTTGATGAATGAATAAATTATTTTGTGGGTTGTTGTCAAAGTTTCTTCTTTTTCCTATTCTTGTTTTCCTTCTTCTGTTGTTTTCTTCTTCTGCCCTTCCCGTCCCTAATTCCCTTTGTCTATAGATTTGTTTCTCAATTTGTACTGCATCACGAAGTAATGTTCTTTATTCAAACATCTTCTGAACATAATTATCTGATAACAGCATGCATATTATCTTGGTGCTTGTAAAGTTCATCGATATGACTGGATTTTCAGGACTACAGTGAAATGTCATTAGCTTATAGGCCGTCTCATGCTGATGCAACTTATGATTTCAAGTATGGTGTGAGATCAGTACAGGTAACGTCCTCTACAGTTGAATTTTAGTGAATATTTTTGTTAACAAGCTCTAAAAATATTTGATCTACTGATCTATTTCTGTTATAAATCATTTTCGGGTTATTTATCATGCCTCTCCTAATTCAGGGTGGTGGTAGATCTTCTGCAAGGGAAACCATTGGGAGAGTTGCTGCTGGAGCTGTCGCTAAGAAAATTTTAAAGCAATATTCGGGAACAGAGGTAAGCTCTTTGATGATGTGATGGAAGTTTAATTATGTTTTCAAACATTTTTGTTGGGTACTGCTTCAAATGCAATCACTATGATCTCATTGCACATGCACATTCAGATATGCATTTTGACCTTAATGTAAGCAATGCATGTGTATAAACCTATTAACTTTTAAGGAGTGTTTTTTTAGATTATTCTTCTTCTGAAATTATCTTTAGTGTTTTATATATTGATTTTCATTTTCATTGTGAAAGAGGCTCAATTCATTAGTGGTTTACTTAGACCTAACATTTTTAAAATATTGATCTGTACACTGATGCCTTTATGAAAAAAAATCATGTGGAATTCCTCTCCTATACACATTTTACTTTGTTGGCATCTAAGAACTCAGAATGCTAGACATGATTGGATAATTAGAAATGTTTGTCGGTGTGTAGTAATCGTTGCTTGTATATTCATGTCTTATTTGTTTCAGAGTGTCATGTTCTATTCAAGTCACATTATGATTAAAAAAGATGCGTAGATTGCATATTTGTAGATGAACTCAACTGTGCCATTCTTTAATTTCCTAATGTTTTGCGTGGCAGATTATTGCTTATGTTTCACAAGTACACAAGGTTGTCCTTCCTGAAGATTTGGTTGATCATGAAACAGTGACACTTGATCAGGTATAAATACCTATCCGTGCAAGTTTATATTAAAGTATTTTAAATATCAGTGACATCCTCATGTACATTGGAGCACGTCTTAGGTAGCATGGACTCTTATACATTGCATATCATACATGCATTGCCATTTGATATTTTCCTATTGTGATCGTAGTGATAGTCGCATGCACTTTGGGATAGTCTGTAAAGCTTTCCTAAGTCTATCTGCAGCGCATGCCTATTCTCCTTTTCAGATGGTTTTAGTTTAATTTCCAGTCCATTGCCTGAACTATGTATCAAGCTCATAGCTTCTCACCATCATTTACCAATTAACCTTAGGTTTAACGTGTGTGCCTTTATAGAGATCATTTGGAGTGAGAAACTGCAGTGTAAAAGAAATAAATCTGTCTAATTTGATTCTTTTAAGTAAATAAAAACTTTAAAATATGTTGCAAGGTCTAATTTATTTATTTTCCATCTTCTAAAAACTATAGACGGGGGAAAAGCATTTTGCACTACGAATAACTGAAAGTCTGAAAATTTGTAATGGTAGCGATTAAGAAGAAACATCAATACATACCACCTTCAACGTCCCACAGTTTCTTTCTTTCTTTCTCTTCTTTCTTTTTTTCTTCTTGGTAATAAATAAAAAAGGTGTAATACCACAGTTGTCAGCATTGGTCATTACCTAGTCTTCCTAGTTACTTCTGTATCCACCATATGAAGGATACCATTTTTTTTTATAACCGTTGGTGTCCGAGCTAGCTTGCGCGCACCTCGACTAATCTTATGAGCCTTGAAGTTTACGGCGGGGTACTCATTTCAGTGGCCCTGAGGGGACACCATATGAAGGATACCTCATAGATGTCTTCATCCAAATTTATATTGATCTTGGCTTTGAGTCAAAATATTTGACATCAAATTGATTGTCTTATCTCAGATCATATTTAGGTTTTATAACTTTCTCATGGGATACTTCCTTCTGGATTATTACCCTGGAGGAGTTCAAACTAGGGAAAGCACAAAGATTAGGTTTCAGCTATCCAAAACAACATCTCAACAATGCCTCACCTGGGTCACGAGTTCACGTGTTAGGTCAACTGTTGAAGTTCAGGTGACATCTGTTATTTAGGACAGTAGTTTTAAAATTGGTAAATATACTAAAATGAATAATTTAATTGTGAAAATATCGTCTATAGGAGGAATAAAACACAACAATTGAGATATATCCTGACTAGGCTTATCAGCTATCACTATCAATGAGCCTCTAGACTTCGTGTTGCAACCATTGAGGCATTTTGTAGCAACTGACACGAAGACACAAGGCACCATACATACTAGTTGAAGTATTGGCATCAGACTTTTTAGATATTGGATGTTTCTAGTTTAATGAATTCATCAGAAACTTATGATTGCACCCAAGGAAGAAACAAATGCATACTGAATTGCACAAAAACTTATTTTCATGGTTGGCTTTCTCCCATTGAAGTTTTTGTACTCACATGGATTGAAACTGGGGAATCTACAGGAAAGATTAAAATTGATTTGTATCTCCTATTTTAACACAAGTTTGATTAACTGTTAGAAATTTGCAATTGGTTAAGGGTTCTGTTCCTTGGTAACAGTGATTAGGAATTCCTAAAAAATCCATAATGAAAAGAAACTGTTCAACATGTTCTCTTAAGTGATGAATTGAGTTACAGAAGTACTAGACAACTTACTTTTCCCTGATAAACTTGATTCAGGTTTTCTTAAAAAACAAACAATGAAAAGAATATTTTTCAAAATCTTCTCTTTGATGATGAATTTGAGTTACAAAGTTACTAAAAATCGTAGTTTCCCAGTGGGTTGTGCTCCATCACATGAACATCCTAGGCTCCATTTGTTTATTATGCCACTAGATTAGGTTATTTTAACGATAAATTGTTGAAGCCATTGAAACCTTCTACTATCCAAATGTTGCCAGATTGAGAATAATATTGTAAGGTGCCCAAATCCTGAGTACGCGGAAAAAATGATTGCTGCAATTGATGTCGTTAGAGTGAGAGGTGATTCTGTTGGTGGTGTTGTCACCTGCATTGTTCGAAATGTTCCACGGGTAACCCCTCTTCCTCTTCCTCAACCCCCACCCCCACCTTCCACCCCCTTTCTCTATCTTGTTAATGTTATGCTGTTGAAGACTTGTGCTCATGAATCATTATTTTATTTTGAAAATTCCCTGAAAAATCTGTTTGTTCCTTTTTAGGGGCTTGGTTCTCCAGTCTTTGATAAACTTGAAGCAGAACTGGCCAAAGCTCTTATGTCTCTACCTGCAACTAAGGGATTTGAGTTTGGAAGTGGATTTTCAGGTTTATAAACCTACTGTGTTCTAGTTTTCAGTTTTGATTTGTGTCCAGCTAAGTGCATGATTGGCAAAGCTTAAGCGTTTTTTTGTTAAGTGCGTTTATTTATTTATATATATATTTTTTTGTTAAGTGCTTATAAACCGTGAGTCTTATAGAATGTGAGGATAAAAAGTATATTAGCCCTATTTAAGCACCATTCTTTGAAACTCATTTTTTTCTCAAACTCATTTTCGACCACACATTCTCCCAATAAAATAATTTTAAACATAAAACCAAAACTTTTCCTACTTTTTAACCATACATTTTCCAAAAAATCATTATTACAAAATCTGCTCTCCCAAAAAATGGGACTCAAACAACCCCTTAATGAAATTTAAGCTCTTCCAAACAACCCCTTAATGAGCACCTTTTATTAGGAGAGAGAGATGACACATCTCTAGTTTTCCAGGTACATTCATGACTGGTAGTGAGCATAATGATGAATTCTATATGGAACGAAACGGCCGAATCAGGACGAAAACCAACCGATCTGGTGGTATACAGGTATTGGTTCTAGTTCTTTTAAAAACCTAAAGTTTGACAACATATTTGGATATGGGGAGAGGCTATATACCCCCCCCACCCTATTGTGAGGGGCCCGGTAGGGGGGGTTGTCAACCCCCCCGGTACAAGAAGAATTTTTATTGGATATGATATTTAGACTTTAAAAATGCTTATCATTTTTCAGTTTAATGATTCCATTTACATGTGCAGGGTGGAATATCAAATGGAGAAATCATTAATATGAGAATAGGTTTCAAGCCAACGTCTACAATTTCTGTCTGTCTCTCTCTCTCTCTCTCTCTCTCCCCCTCCCTCCCCCACCCCCTACCCCCTACAACGCACTCACAAACTCCCTCTGTTCCTTGTGCTTTTATGTGGTACTTTCTTATGCATATGACTCTTTACCTGAAGCCTGAGAAATGCCATTTCGATACGTGGATTATGATTTGTCATATGAGAACTTATTTAAGACAATTCAAATAAGTTTGTCCCCTCACTAATAGCTTAAGCTTTAAGACGAGGTGATTCAATATTGTATTAGAGTAGACAGATGTTATGAGTTCCAAGTCTCGTCGCATGTAAGGGGGCAAATTGCAGACATAATTTAAATAAAGAAGTTCTGTACCCTCTAATAACCAAATCTTTTATATGCGGTTTTCAACAAGACGAGAATGTTTTCCAGGATGCCTGAATAATTAATTTTCTTTTGGAATATCAAATTGAGTAATTATTTTCAT
>CAIGRN010152369.1:0-15302 GCA_903798345.1 Fraxinus anomala
TTTTAGAATTGAAATAAACATTACATGGAATGGAAATTACAACTCGAAATGGACTAATATTTACAATGTGCGGCCGAAGTTGGGGCAAACTGCGGCTGCGATAGGGTCACGGGGCTCAAGTGAAACTGCGGTCCGTGACACTATGGCATGTTTCATGATTTTATGTTTAGCACATAGTTGTTGAAAGTATGCCCAAGTGCATGCCTAAGCCCAAGGCTAGAGAGGCTTACCCTGGGTGTTGAAGTCCCGAGATTCGGGTGAATTTGTATTTACTTCCTATGCTCATTCAATCATGGTTTGACATTTTCAGGTGGTTATTCATACCATAAGGTTACCAAAACAGAGTACTGTGGGGATGTAATTAATGATCTCAAGACAAAGGTGAGTCCTGCTACGTCTTCTGCTTCAAGATCTTATGTGTCAAAATGGGGATAGTCTACCTCATAGCAAATCTGGTCGGACCTATACCATATTACAGGGCTAGTGGATTCTCACTTTCCCTGTGATTGGTCGGGTTTGGCAGACTGGGTTATATTATGTTCTTCAATCTCAATGTTCATTTTCCTGAAAAGGAATATAAAAGGGAAAATTAATAAAGAACAAAAAAGAATAAACTGGATAGAAAGAAAAAGGAAAACATCGTATTTAAGATTCGGGCCAATCTATGTCACCATGGTTTATGTTAATTATTAGGTATAACACCTCTTTGCTGAACATCCTGTCAAACAGTATTTTGTAAAATATATACCCTGAAACCATGTTTCAGAAACTTTATATGTACCTGATAGGTGAAAGATTCCTCATATTTAATGTAATATTATGTTCATGGTTGACTTGTCTCATCCAGATGCGGAATTGAGATTGCTGGAGGTTTTCTATTACAAGATATATAAGGTAGTGGATTTTGCAAATTAATTTCATGTCTTTCATGGTGAATTTGTTGGGCATGCATTGAAGAATCTCAGATTGCTGGAATTTTGATTTGACTTGCCTCCTTTCTCACATACAAAATTGTCTACTCCCTCTACTTATTCGAAGTAAATGTTTTAATGAAACATTTGAGCAATTTTTGGAATTTTGAAAGCTTTGTCATACTTATTAACTAGCTGTATGATGTAGCCAAGATTATTCCTACATTTAGTTCCATTCGTTTTCTTTCCTTCTCTATTGATTTTAATTCAGTTGTGTGAGTTTAAAGTTGGATATTGCATAGATGCTGTTTAGTTGTCCTAAATTCCCGGAATTGCTTATTGATTTTCAGATGGTTGTGCTAGTTGCTACTCTAGCTTCTCATATATTTTCCTTTCTCTTGCTTGATTCTCGCTGTTTCCTAGGTGGAAAATTTTAATGTTGCTTGAGGTGCTGATTACTTTAATGGACATCCCTTGTATAACATTGTGCACAGTAGCGGTTGTATGGAATTTTCTGTGGGGTCAATCTACCGCTCATATAATGTTTTTGCAACTTTTTCTACTAATTAAGCCCTTCTTATTCAGTGATTGATGCAATATGCAATATAGAGAAAATTCTTTGTACGCAGCATGGTGAAATTAGTAAGACAAAGTGCATGGGTTGGTCAAGGCTGGCGCGACAAGGCTCGGAGTTGAGTAGACAAATCTTGGCTTATGGTCAACTGGAACCCTTTTGAGTGTTACTCCATTGTGTTGGCCAGCCAAAGCCCACCCGTCGCGTGCCTGCACACAACTTTGCCCATTTTATAGTATACTATTATATAGTCCTCTGGCATGTACATCAAGAGGAAAAATTGCTTGGAAAGGGAAATGTAGAAGTGAAACGAGACGTGAAAATGGTTTTCCATCACTTCAAAGGGCAAAAGAACAAAGGAAAAAGGAAGTAAGGTGTAAGGCATGTATTATCTGGTTCAAATAATAAATGACAACATTTCAACCATTCGTCCATATAAAAATATCTGATTTTCTTTTTCCCACAAATTTCTGAATAATTTCCAACAGGTTGAATTGGCGTTCCTTCCATAAAGCAGGGAACATAGCGTGGAATAAGATTTTCCTACCATCCCTTTGCACCCATATTCCACTTATATCAATGACACCTTTTTGGTTTTGTGAAATTCGTCCTGCTCTGTGTTATGTGTGCTCTTTATGAAATTTATCCTGCATCTATTCAGTGCTTGAGTATATTTGTCTTGATGTGTTTTTATTCCTATAATATAATTTTTCTGCCTTTCTTCTGCAGATTTTCCCACATCATGACAAGATTGAGAGCATAAATGATCGATATTGGACCTTACGTGCAGAGGAGGTAACTGTGTTGTTCATTTTTTTTTTTCCTTTTAAGAAATAACATACCAAGCTCATGGGGCATTGCCCGTATATCTGGGTTCGGCTTGAGTAATTCTACTTTTGCAAGATGTAAATCATGTTAGAGTCCAGAATGGTAAGATTTTGTTGCTAATCAGAAAACATTAATAATAGAAATTCTGTAAGTAAATGAAATCTATTCATTCACTTTTCAAATTAAGCTAAATGATACTCTTTCACAATCAGGAAGCCTAAGCTATTCTACTTTGTTGTTATATTGTCACCTGAGTTTAAGCTTTTTATTTGTTAATCATGATAGGTCAAGTTTAGATTGACATTTCGTGCCATGGACACATGAGTCGCAAGAAGGAAAATAGAAAAAGGAGTCTCAATTATAGATTAAGAAATTAAAATACCCTTAAATTGAAGACAAAAAAACAACTTTTGCACACCTGCAACTTGACTCGTTTCCAAAAGCATTGACACTACGATCTAATGTAAGACAAAGTCACAATGCAGAAGCTTGCCTAGGATGACATGCCATGTGATAACCTATATAAACTGGGTGACACTGTATGGAACACGCAAATGCTTTTCATATCAATCTTCAAAGGACTAGACGAGGATGAATACTAGTGTATTGAAAGTTCAATGTAAGTTTTCTTTAATTTTGATATCAGTATAGAAGAAATCAAGAAAATGCCTGTAAACAAGAATAATATTCATGTAACTTTATTGACTTCAATGGTAAAGCTGCACAATTTTGGCCATCATTGTTCTATTGCAGAAATGCTTATTTCAGGCAGTCTTGACAACTTTGCTCCAACTTCTTTTTGTTTTTCTGTCATTGCAGATTCCTGAAGAGGAGAAAAACCTTGGTCCTCTGGATCGTTTGGTTCATGTGTATTTATGAAAGACCATGCTCAGAAGCAAGCTGTAAGTTTATGAAAGAGGAATACACCTCACCTCCAACCACCAAAAAAAAAAAATATGCATTGAGAAATGCTGTTACCTGCATCATCGATTCATTGTTTGTTGGTAAACGATTCACACGTGCCTCACAGAATGTGCATTTTCTCCCTCACAGCAGGTTCAAAATTTTGGGGATCCCTTCTTCTTTGTCATTCATGCGGATGATTCTTTGGCCGAGGTTAAAGTATGCATTCAGAAGAAGTTGCAGACCCAGACGAAGAGTTTTCCAAGGTACTTTTTATATTTTTTTTTTCTCATTTGTTCTATTACTCGATCACCTCTGTGACGGGGTAAACTTTTGCTTTCTTGAGTACAACTTTCTTTTGATTCCAACTTAGAAGTTTTTCTTTTCTAGTCGAAATTGGCAGTTTTGCATTTGGGTCGTCCAGAGGATCTTCAAGACACTGACATTGTATCAAGTCGTTTTCAGGTACTTAAAAATCAAATCCCCCGCCACAACCCCCAACTATGAGGGATCTCTCTCACTCTCTCATGTGCATACATGTACCTATGTTTTCTTCAATCTAATATTAATTTTACATCCCAGAGGAGATATTTATGGTGCTTGGGAACAATACCTTGGGTTAGAGCACTCTGATAATGTTCCAAAACGGTCTTATGCAGCTAGTCAGGTATGCATTTGTATGAAACTTAAACTGAAGTCGTATTTGGAAACTTGATTCATTTTCTGGCCTCACCAATTATTTTGAGGTAGAAAATAAGTTGAAATCTTGTCCACTGCGGTTCAATTCTTTTGTATGCAACGTGTCCTGTATATTATTTCATTAATTAAAATCAACTCGATGAAATATCTGGCACAAGCTCATAGAATGAAGAGGACTATCACCATCAGGTTGGCGACTTGTCGTTTTGAATGCCTTTCTGAAGTCATTAGATGGCGCTCCAATTAGTTAAATCAAGTACTTAATTAGATGCATGTTGAAAATAAGCTGATACATGGTCCTTGAAGCTTTACATTTTGCGTTTAGATGTTATTTACTGGGATGTTCGTCTTTGACTTTAACTTTCCTGGATGTTGTAGAACCGTCATATATAACAAAGGTGGCGGAGCATATGCAGCCAATTGATATTCCGTACCCTGCCGCTTTCTCAAGCATCCCACAACGGTATTGAGGGCATTCGGGTGGCATTTCCACTTGGTTCCCTTGAAAAGATTTTGTTGTAATTTGTGCTTGATAGTTTGGTGCTTACAGCGGTACTTGTGTCTATCAATAACTCATTGTGCAATGTGTCCATCTAAATATTCTCATCAAACCAGGAAATATTGATGAGAATTGTTCATTTAAAACACTCTTGCTTCTTTCTCACGAATTTTTAGTCATCTAGACATTCTTGTCAAGCTTGTAAAGTTGGTGAGATGCCCCATTTAGACTCTAAATCTTTCGTACTCAGTCTCAACTCTTCATATTCTTCAATTGTACATAGTACATAAATTATAGATAGTCACGTTTAAATTAATTGATGTGAGTCATACAATCTTATACGTCGCATGTAGATAAATGTTTTAATCACAAAAGAATATTAAGTCACATACAAATAATGGCTTAAAAACAATCAATTTTCATAATGTCAGAGTCATACAAATGTATAAGTCACACGTGAATACAGACATATTTAAGTCACAATTGCGACATAAAGCAGTATTACATTCAACATATATTTAATTGAAATTGCAACTTCCATAGAATCTGACCCCAATCGATATTTTCATTTTAACATATATTAGTCAATATTATTTATCAAATTTAGCCGAAAACGTGATTTGTGAAATATAAAATTTTATTAGTTAATTCAATTTTGGACTCATCAGACCTACCAACAAACATGTAGAAGATGCCCACTGTAATTTCAATCATTCACCTCTTTCTCAGTTGTTGTAAAACATTCATCAAATAATTTGCAGTGTACTGATCCCCAAATTTTAGAAATTTTCGCCAGAAAACGCCACCATCGAGTAAATCCTCTCGGTGATTCTGTTTCTTCGGCCTCGCCGCCGAGGATAATAATTTCGAAAAAGGCACGCCTTCGAGAAATTTTGCTTTTGAAGATTGCTAAGGGAGTTGCAATGAAACTAGATGTGGTTATTTCCTTAAAATTAAGGTGAAATTTCAGCGAGTAATACAACTTTAGTTGTCAGCTAATAAGAAGAAAATGTAATTATATATCGCTTACAGTTTCGTTTTCACTATATGCTGCTTGTTTATTCTCCTTCATGATATGACCTCGATTTCCTATCTTAATAAATCAAAATTAAAATAATAATTGTTCATCACGATTCAGTATTATTGCCGTTCTTGTGACTGTAATAATTCTTGGTATACTTTGTTTTGGTCTTGGCTCTGTTATTGTTGCCCAAGAGCACAAAAAAATTGTTTGGAATATTAAGACATATCATATCATGATGGTCATTTTGAATTTTAAATTTATGGAAAAATATGAAGCTGCATTATGAAATGTAGGATGTTCATCCTCAAATAAATGGTGCTGACAACATCCAGTGGGTTTTATTAACACTTGAAATAGACACACTTTTAGCCTTTAGGTATTTCCTAGCAATGTAGAACTAGATCACACTTTTTGGTATTTCTTAGCAAGGACATTGCTATGAAATTCCTTTTGACACTTCGAGAAAAGGTTGCAGGTGTACAAACAGCTAGACTTATTGGCGTCTGAAATTTTCTTAAAAATGGAACAGTGACACGGATGAACATTGAGGTAGATGATTATGCCTCAGAATCCAAGGCCAAAATGGTGCTTAGATTCATCGGGGTCATGTATTCTGTTGTACCGGTCAGGATTTGTTTACCAATCAGTCTATTAGCCTTTTCAGATGGATGGAATGCATCCCAGAATGCATACTGGTCTCTGTTGGGGCATAAGTTGGACAACTGCGTGCAGAGCCCGAGCCCGTTGTATGGACCTTGACCACAACATGCTACCTTTGAGGTAACAAATCCTGCCAAACCATGGAAAATTAAGTCAATAAAGTGTACACGTTCCCTCAGAAAATGAAATTGGTGAACAATAATTATCTGTTTACCATATGCTCCAGGATTACTGATGAAATCATTATGCATTAGTTGTGTGTTTGCACCAATGAAGACATTCCTGCCTATTTTTCTGTTGAGGTTTTGTAGCATTTGAGCAAGCTGTGGATTGAAAAGGCCTGCAGCTCGTTGGAGTTCGGGATCACATTGGCCATTTCTGCTTCGCTGGGCCAGTTCTGCTGGAACGCAACCCATTGGTCCGGTACCAGTCACAAGTACCCTTTTTGCCCCCAAGTTATAAAGTTTCTGCAACAACATTGGTGTTCAGACAAACTGTATTTTTTACCTTTCAGTAAGTGGTGAAGAAAACAATCATATGCATGTGTTTCTTGGCCTATGTTGCATGGAGTAAATAATATTTATATATTTGTATGACTTGACACTTACATCTAGAGGTGTAAACCGGCCGTGTCGACCGGTTTCACGTAGAATGGTGGGGGGCCACCCTTGTCTCGGCGTGCCCAGTATTAGCTGGGCCAGCCACTGCCTGTCAACATGATCTGGTCATGCGAAGCCTAATGGGTTTTCCTTTTTAATAGTTGATTTTGTTGAAAAAGGGTATAATTTTTTTTTGCTTTGGGAAGTCCGGCAATTAACATTTTGTACCTCCATATCTTTCAAGCAGTAGAATAGGGGTCCCCCTTCCCTTTGTACCTCTAGTCGATGGTTGAATCACAGATGTGATGACCAAACTCTACAGATATTTACTTGCTAGTTAAGATCCAAATTTTTGACTTATAAATGCAACCACCAAATGTTGATGTAGTTGTATATTTAAAGAAGCAGCACCACACACTAAAGTGCCTTGATGGATGGATGCTCATTTGGCAATTCCAATATACATTCCGTGATATTTTGACTAAAAAACTGTAGTTGAATTAGTGTAATTGGTAAGTTACGCTGTATTTAGTAATTATTAACCTGACAAGTTGGACATTATTGAGCTTGGAAATTTAATGCATTTGAAAAATTGTTCGTTTTTGGGCTTTTATCTCTCGAAGCCAACCTGAACAAAGTTTAGTAAGCTCAGTTAGAATGAAGTCTAAGTTGCTATGCATAACTTTCATAACCAAGATGAGTGAAACACTCGTGTTGTTGCCATCGTTGAACTTGGAACCCTGAAGAGTCTGTCGTTAAACTTATTTGCGAGCATATTGGTTTCATCCAATCCAAAAGATTATCCAACAGTTATGAACTTTCTGAAAAATTATGTATTGTAGGGTAGTTAGTAATTACCATCAAAACCTTTTGGTATTCGGATATGAGGAGTTTGACATAATCTGGAAGAGCATATTGGCGAGACCTTGCAGAATAGGGCACCAGATAGTAGTTGTTAACAAAGTCATTGCCTCCCAATGTGATGAGAACTAGTGCTTGGTTTACCAGTTGTTTAGTTTTATCGGCTCCAATCAATGCCCTTACTCTCTGCTGATATTGTTGAAAGTATTCCAACTGTGCAGCTATTCTTATTATGTTCACCTGCAAAAAGTGTTTCGTTAGACAGTATATCGTTGAAATAAAATGATAGCTTGACAATTACAAGATGCAAAATATCTGCTTTCTTGTTTATACATATGAGATTGGTTGTAAGTGAACTCCTACTATATATTTGATTGTCTTGGCCCTGGTGGCGTGCGAAAATACATAAATTTTTCTGTACGGTAATATAATGTAGTGACTTGCTACACTTGACACCAAGAACTTGTAATAAAGTCTGTATCTTATGTGTCAGGTTTTACAGAAACAGACCCTGAGACAATGCTTGGAACATGCTATATATACTAAGGCAAGAAGGGTTTTTGGTTAAGCTTACAAATTGAATTCCAGTATCATTGAGAATCCCAACCCCTGCTGAAGCAAAGTTGGCGCCAACAAGTAGTCTTTGCCTGGTGAGTTGTGGACTCAAGTATGGCAGTGGTGATTCTTGGCTACCAATATTCTCACCTGGAAAAAATGAAAGCATCAAAGCGCGCAGCAATGTTAATCTTAAGCTGGTATGAGTACGTGCCCAACTCCTCACTGGAGAGCCACGAAAACTGAATTTATATATGAAGACATGCATGCAGGTTTCATATATACATTAAGAATGTTAAAAGTTTTTATGGAAACTCAGCTGATAACATCAGGGATATTGAGGCCATTGGAGAAACGGCCAGTGGGCCTTTGTGTGGGATAGTCAATGCCATAAGGTGGGGAGTCTGCACGAGCAGAAGTAGCCAAATAGTTGTTGTTGCCACTGTCCACAAGGGAGTCCCCAAACACGAAAAAGGCTCGACCCTCAATGTACTTAACATTATATGCCAGAAAAAGCCCGAAAATGATACTATAAAGAGTGGCAAATGATGGGGGAGTAGCCATTGGAAGGGGCTTCAAGTAATGATTTCAACCTGTCTACAATTTATGGGTGAGACAAGTTTCTTTTGAGTACACTTGAAACCACAAGTTGGCTGTATATATAAAGATATGTGTACATGCATGGTTGTGTGTGTGTGTTTTAATTTAATGGGGCTATGATAATATGGTTGAAAAGATCTAAAGACCAGCAGAGCTCCATCAATTAAAAGTCGTAGTGGTTGTTCACTGTATTTACTTTTGACAGTTACTTGCCAGGTTAGATTGTTGAGGAATCTGGTTAACCGTCAAGATGGAGAGTGGTTATTTGCTATGAAGATCAATGTGGTTTTTTCCTTCTTTTAGAAGCCGACTCCCACTAGCGATGCACAACCATCCCAGATGGGATTTACATTAGAAGGTGTATTGGATTTGTAATCTCCACAGCTCGATGGCTAGCTTTTAAGCTTCTCAATGGTCGCGAGGTTTGCTTGAGCTCTAGTTCACTATGTGAAATTTCGGGTAAGTTTGAACGATACTAAAACATATAATTAATGTTATTTCAACTTTTATTTTCCTCAGGTCTAGGAAAAAAGTTGTACTTATTTTCTGTCGTAGAGAGAGCTTGGATCGGTGGAAATGAGTTAAATAAATGATCATGTGAACAATATAAATGAAGTTCAACTATATTATCAACTACTTACATAATTGGGAGTTATTTGAGGGTAGCGATCCTACTCACTTAAATGAATCTATGTAACAAGAAATTCACGTGACTATGCTACTCTATTTCATTATTGTGGAAGGGAAACGTTTGATACTACTTTGTATTTGATAGTATAAGCTTGAGCAGACAATTAAGCAAGATAAATAATTTGACAATTGTCGGGCTAAATACAAAGAATTTAATGTCGTCATCGTATGCTTGATAACATATTGAATCATATATGAATCATTGGAAGTGAAAATCCGTACTAGTGTAAACAAATAACTCATTATTCATTGGCAAGGCACTCTTATAGGCAATTACTATGCACCACACATATTGTTGCGTTGCCGTGCCGTGCCGTGTTCTGTTCGTGTCCATGTATGATTATGTAAAGCATTCGCTTGAAAAAACATATGCCTATGCAATGTATAGTAAACTCTCGATAAATTAATATATTTGGAACCGTGATAATTTATTAAGACATTGAACTTTGTAATTATACAAATATTGCCTAATTATGGAATTACGAATTATCATTATTGTATATATTTGTTTAACCAAAATAAATTCATGCATGTAATTAGACTTGTTAAATAGAAGTCGTGGATCTATCCATTTTTGCAACTAACTAATATTACATTTGTATTGCATAATTTTCTCTTGCAATACGACGAATTCTTAATGCACTAAGAAAAGTTAAGAGATGACGTCTAAGAATACGTCAATTTCAAGAGTAAATAACATTGGAGTCATATATTACAAATGCCTAGTATATATAATTTATATATATAAAGTCGGAACCAATTAAAAATATTATTTAATTGAGATTATTTATTTACCAATGTTATTATATTCATATTTGGTAGGGATTAAAATTTGAATTTTAATCTAAATTAAAGTAAATAATTAACTTTAACCATATATTTTATCATTTTTTTTTATCAAAAATTATTAAAAATTGATTTTAATGAGCTATGTACTTTTACCAAATATATTCTAATTAAAAGTCCAGTTGGCAAGGGGTCAAATTACCCATCGAACTTTTAAGTTTGACAGGTCTTCCCCCTTTCGCCAGCCAACTAATTAATCATTTTAGTTGGCGGCCGAGCCGACTAGTTTGTTATGCAAAATTAATTAAATCGGGTAATTTAAAGTACGATCCTAGCTTAGATAATGAAAATATCAGTTGATAGAGCTACTGTATGTTTGGCTATAGTTTAAAGAATTCACTTATAAGTAAATATGTTTGAGGATGAACATCAAAGTCGAAAATAAGTAAGTTCTTTATTTCGATAGTAATCTAGCCTAGAAAAAGTAAAATTTTCAACTTACAAGTAACGATTGTTGACTTACTTATAAGCTAAACCACACGTACTCTTGCCTTGTGTACCTTTTGAGAGAGTTCATGCTTACATTTATCACTCACCAAGACATATATGCATATATTGGCACTTACATTCAAAATCGATTTAGTTAATTTCATTTAAATTATGCGTTAAATATTTGAGCGGTTCAAACTTGTATAGAAAAATTTGGCAATATTTAGCCTTCGTTCGATATTGATTTAAATTATTTATAAATTTAGTTAAAATCAAACATTAATTTGTATCACACGTTTATAACTATTATACATTTATTATCTACACACTTCGTGAGACTCACTAATATTCCTCTTTAGAAATTGATTTATAAATTTGTCGACGAATTTAACCTTCATTTCGTAAATTAAAAATAATTCATAAATAACTAGGAATAGTACGAGAAATAATAGTGAAAAAGTAGTTATAAATATTCGATTGAAATTAATTTTTAACTTTGATGGAATTTTTAAATTGTATTCAAACTTAGTTTTTTCTTTGGTCTCATATCGTGCAATTTACTAAAAGTTGTTAGTATTCAACATCAAATTTAAGAATGTGACCTGTTTTTTAAGGCAATAAATTCATACATCAAGAATTATAACTTACCTATGTTAGATACAGTTATGTGAAATTGACCCAACGTTGTATTGTAAATATCGAGTTGTTGTGTTGATTACAAAAAATATATAAAAAGTTTATGATCAAATTAAATGTTCGAATAGTTTTTGTTTTTATTTTTATTTTTTTGGTTATTAAATTAGTTCCTGTGTCTTAAAACTGACGTTGTCGAAATTCATGCACGACCAAGAACTATCCATCCACTAAAATGTCTTTTTTGTATAATTAGACATAGAGTAATTAATACAATAGCGAAAGAACATTTCATGGAAAAATGGGATCAAAGTCATAAGTAGTGATTTTTCGGAATGTTTGTTTTCGAAGAATTTTGTGTCTATTTTGAATGAAAACGGTCCAATGTGCAGAATTTCAAAATTTAGGATTCGGAAACGCGATTTTCATATTACTAGATAATTTTTTTAATTTGGAATAAATTAAGACTTTAATTCATTTAGTGTGTGTTTGATTTTATTTATTTTTTTAGGAAAAATATCAATTTTTCACCCAAATTTCAATTTTGAAGTGTTTGATTATTATTTTTTTTCTATTGAAAATATTTTCCAACTTTTAAAAATATGCATAATTTTCCTTGTTTTTAAGGAATTTTTTTTTTTTTAGTAGGTTTCTGTTTTCTCAAAGTAAGGGAATCTAAGAGATATTTTTTATACTAATCAAACACACTCTTAGAGTTTAGTCATTATTCAAATTTTATTTACTCCTTTAAAAATGTGTTTTTAAGTTTTGTGACAATTAATTTGATTATGAAAAAAAAATAGAGAGAAGTTTTTCTATCAAATATTGTCTTTTTCTCAACATTTTTGAAGGAATCAAAAAGTTTTAATTTTTCATGATATTTTATTTTTTGAAGTTAGCTCAAGGGAAAATTAGGCTCACTATCCTAAAAATAAATATTAAATTAATGCATTTAAAATTAATTAGAACTATAAATCCCAAATTAATTACGCCCAAAATCCCGAAAGCCCAAAAAAGTCGACAAATTGGTTTCGTCACTTTTTTAGATTTTATCACTTTTTTGAGTTTTTATCACTTTTTTTCTATCACTTTTCATTTAATAGATGAAATTGCATATAAATGACAATGACAACTTATTCTCTTTTAATGGTGCTGAAACTTAACTTTTGAAAAAAGTGACATGTTTCCGTAAAGGTGGTTGTATGTGGATTCAGTTAGGACAATAATTCCGGTCATTTTATCACTTTAATATCATTATCTTGTTCTTATTTGTCTCCATAACAGATAAAAACATTAATTTTGTCCATATCTGCAAAAAGAATACAAATGATTTTTTTATTTTTTATTTTTTATTTTTTAAGCGATAGAGTACATCACTTTTAAATTCTACCACATTAATTCATATGCAAAAGGCAAATAAAATGTTACATTATCTCACTTTTCAATTTAAAGCAAGAGTCGAATTCCAAAGTTGAATTTTTATATATACTAACTCAATCTGATTCATACAAATCTGAATTTTAATAAATACTAACTCAAAATCATTAATCTAAAGATAAAATTTCATAGTGTATTAGAACAAAAAAACATTGACAACATCAAAATCAAGGTGAAAATTGTGTTAATAATACCCCCCACGGTTAAATAAGACATTAAAATCGGTAGATATCCTTAAAAATTAGCCTATAATTGCTTTATTTTTATTTTTATTTTTTGCTAATGCTTTATTTTTATTGGCCTCTTTTTGCAATTAGACATTAAAAACATCTGGCCTCTTTTTATTTTTCGTAAATAATTCAATATTTACCCCCAAAATTAAGGGTATTGTTGCAATCTCATTATCTGATTAGCATTTGCTCTCATTGCTCTTTTTAAGTATCGGATTAAAATTCTTTTCTGAAATTAATTTGTTTGGTCTTAGTATTATGATTATCATACCACTTCGAATAAAGCTTTCACTATCTAATTTCCACTTCTAAAAATATTGTTGCATTATTATATCACGTAATTATGTAAAGATTAGCTTATTGTCATCTTCTACAAATGAAAATAGTTATTCAGTTTCTTGCTAAATTTTCAAAGATTTGACGGAAGGCCAGTTATGTTACAATGGTAGTAAGATAAAAGAAGAATTTAGTATCTCTTTAGCCTTTGATGCTGTATGTTTTCTTGGTGGTAAATGGTACGTATATTTGATAACGTGATACCAATGTTTAGTCCTCTTTTCTTAAAATTTATTTTTTTGTCTAACTCATTTTTAATTATACATTTTATGATATTCACAACTTTTATAAACTTTTCAGTTACAAGTTTTATCAGACATGGTAATCGCAATGAACAAGTCCTGTGATTTTAATCTTCCAGATCAACACGTTGCTCCTTTCTTTCTCTCTGAAGATGGAAATCAAAATAGAATAAACAGAACTTGTGATCTGGGCAGCATAACCGTATATTTATACTAACGGCCAGTTCCTTTGTTTCTCTCTGAAGATGTGAATCGGAATAGAATGAACAGAACTTGTGATCATGAGACCATAACCGTATATTTATACTAACGGTCCATTGACCTAATTCGACCCATCATGGAATTATGAACAGACCTGGTCTCTACACATACAAGCTCATACTTTAATTGGATACTTCAAAACTCAAAACACCGAAACCTTTTTAGATCACTTTAAACGGACTTAACCAAAATTGATAGTCTTTTAATTTAATACACAATATTTCACATATAAGCACACATGTTCGATTAAAATCCTTACATTTAACACGTTGTATGGAATGAACATAATCATCACGTTACACAAATTAGTGAACATTCTTTACAATATTTTAATTTGATTAATAAAATATTAATGTATTAGTACTCCATGTACGGTTTAACAATAATATTTTACGTCATCTGGAGTAATTAATTTTTTTATTTTCATTCTAGTAGACCATTTGAATTTACAAGCTATGTTAAATCTTTACGGTAAACGATACAATATGATACTCATATATTGAAAGGTCCCCTATGAAAATTTGGGGGTACAAAATCGAAAATACGGAAGCGCTTTTTCACCATATTTTTTCTCATATTCCCAAAATAGTATTTATGAAATTCAATTTTATTTTTTCACATATATTTTTAAGAATAATTGTCACAAAACACCCTAACACTGCCTCTATTGTGTAATACATCTCTATCATTCCAATTTGGCGGAAAACCTCCTATATGACATTTTCTTTGCGGAATACAATATTTTCTTCCATTTTCTCAATAAAGAATTGTAAAATAACGAATATACTCTCCTCTTTAAATAAAAAATAAATAAAGGAGAAGAAAAAAAAAAGAATTAATTACTAGTATCAAATTTTTAAAACAAATGCAAAAGAGTTCCAAATAAATAATTAAAAAGTTAAATGAACATATATGTTAGTTTTTATATTTTATTTAAAAAATTAAAATAAATAAATAAAATTTTCACTATATTTTTATTTCTTTTATTTATAATATTATCGACGTATAAGTTAATTTTTATCTTTTATTTTGTCTTCAGTGAATTTATTATAATTAGTATATGTTATATATGTAAATCAAATGAATGACGACAATATCATCTATTATATTATTGACAATTATCAATAGTTTTTTTTTTGATAAAAATAGAGAAGTTTGGGTCAATAGCATCAATGGTTTCTTCGTTGATACTTAGTGATCAAAGAACTATTGACAATCATCAATAACATGATTTATGATATTGTCGTCGTCTATATATATATATATATATATATATGTGTGTGTGTGTGTGTGTGTGTGTGTTAATTAAACTTATTGAAGATGAAATATAATAAAAATTAACTTATATGTAGTTAATAATATAAATAAAAGTGATAAATTATTTATTCAAAATTTTTAAAATAAAATATGAAAACTAAATTATACGTCTATGAAATTTTTTAATTATTTTTTTGGGATTCATTTGCATTTTTTTTTTTTTTTTTT
>CAIGRN010152371.1:0-13865 GCA_903798345.1 Fraxinus anomala
GGGGGGGGGCGGGGAGGGGGGGGGGGGGGGGGGGGGGGGGGGGGGGAGAGGGAGAGAGAGAGAGAAGCAACTACTTAGGGCATATTTTGATGTAGATTTTTGAAGAATAGATTTCATGAAAAAATGATTTTTTTTAAGAATGTATGTTTACAAAGTAGAAAAAAAATTATAAATCTATATGTAAAATTATTTTATTGAGGAAAATGTGTAAATGAAAATGAATATTAAAGAATATGTACCAAACATTAGCTTGTAGTTGAATAATACTGGAACCTTTTTTCGCTATTATACTTCACTATGTTGACGTGCACGTGCACGTGACCTGATGATACACATCAATTCATCATTTTCCTTTTCTTAGTCAATAGACAAGATAATCGAGTTCAAACTTTGCCTCACCGTGAACGATGAGTACTAGATGACTTGCATAAGGAAATTAAATCTAAGTTCTTGTTTGACACATAACTTTTAAGATTATAAGTTGGTCAAATTTTATTTTTAGCAATACATTTCATTGAACCCACAATTATTATTCACTTTTAACCACATAATTTATGGGACCCACCAACTTATAATCTAAAAATGCTTTGTTAAACAATAACTAAATTTTGCATAATCATCAACTATGGATATTAGGTTGCATGGAGTTTGGTTATTTTCATGGTAGTGTGTTACACAAGGAACCTAGTCTAAATTCTACTTAACCGTAAACGATGAATTATATATGATGTGCATATCGACCATATAATTAGCTTCTTTTCCTTGTCAATGTATAGCGATTATAATCACATAATTATAATTTAAGGGTCAAAATCAAACTTTAATTTTAATCACATAATTTGAATGACTCGCAACTATTATTCACTTATTCTTGTAGATAACGTGACTTTTAATTATGGCCCATATGACCTAATTGATCATTTTGTCCCCTAACACGACAAAACATTTTCTACATGCATCAACGCACAATCTACACAGTTTTCCCGTTCGAGTATAATATTGTAAATTATAAAGGAAATAACAAAAAGTTGATTTTAGCAATACAAGGACTCAGTTTTAACAAAGAGACAAGTACAAGGACGAATGCTCAAAAGAAAATCAACATGGAAACGACTTATAAGTTAAAATTGCTCATTTACACATATAGTACATTAAACTTTTGTCCATTTGACTCTAGGAATATTGAAAACTAATATGTTAATTTGAAAGAAAATCAGACAACATTAATAGTTTTAGCAACATGCTAGGATATTTTGAGCTAACACAGAAGCACAAGGATGAATCCTCAAAAGAAAATCATTGAAACTGCTTATAAGTTTAAATTGCCAGCTTATTTATACATAAGAGCCATGTACATGAGACTCCTGGCACCAACTACTGATAAAAAACAGAGAGAAACTAAAGACTATAAATTAGAAAAGAATGGGGTTAAAATCTTATTCATTATACTGTTTAGTACCGTTCAGGCTTTTTTGACCCAAGGAACGAAAACTGTTTCTAGGTCTGGTGGATTGAAGAACTCCATAACACCAGCAAAATGACATCTTGAAGAAGCTTTGCTCTTTTTTGGGGCCGGTGGACATATCAATCTGCTTGGAATTCTTGAATCTGCAGATTTTGGTGTTGTTGAAAACTCTTTTTCTTCTTCATCTTTTTGCAGCACTAATTTCTCCACTGGATTTGTACATATTGGCTTTAGGGGATTTCTCAATGCAATTCCATCCATTTGATGAATCTTTTCTGTAAAAACTATTTTTGTAATATCAAGATTTCGGAACTCTATAAATAGTAAACAATTTAAAGCAAAAATGTTGGAGTTTGTGCGTAAAGGGTGAAGAGAATATATTCTCTAGAAACCACAAGGAAAATCTTGGAAGAGAAAGTTGTAGGATATCATTGAAAAGGGCCTTTGGCTATAGAAACTTTATTTAAGTAGAGACACAAATAAGGGTCTAAATGGCCCCGATGGAAGGGTCGAAACATTTATTTATTTAAATTTTATCTTCGACATGTTAATATATTTTTTTATAATAGAACGTGCAAATTTAAGTTAATGGATAGGGGCTACTCGATTCAACTAGACTTTTGATGCTTTAATACCTACATGACACGCACACTTGCACATCAACATGCTTGATAGTTGTAGTCTCAACAAATGGAGGGTTTGAATAAGATATCCAATATGGGCTCGGTGAAATTGAATTCTCCACGGAGAAGTGGATTACCCACGATTAGATGTTATTATTGTATCTAAAAGTTTAAATTGTTCAAAACGAGATATTATTATAAAGAGAGCTACTTGTTGTACAGAAAAATGACAGCCAGAGCCATTACATGGAGGAGGTGGCACAATTTTATTGGACAATGACAAAAAATAAAAAAAATAATCACACAGATGTTGCCATCGCAACACCTATAAAGCCCCAATACTTATTTCCCCGTAAACTTAGAATAATTCTATTATAAATTTGTTTATATTTTGAATCGAATAAAATGGGGAAGATTAATGTTGAATATTGAGTCTTGTTGAAAAAGACGAGGAAATCGTGACCTAAGCAAAAGTAGCTTAAAAGCTAGGGAAGAAACAAGGGACATGCCCGTGAATATTTCTGACCGCAGGGCAGTTGAGTAAATAGTTATGACATTGACGTTAGATTCCTAGCGCCATTTGTCTGCTTTCAGCCATCAAATATTTTTCATTTCTATGTTTACACTCACTATATACAAAATTCTATAGTGAGACAATAAATTAATATGTTTCAACCATCTCATGAAGACGTGTAAAGAGAATTGATCTTTTCGAGTTAGAAGTGTTAAGTTGGTTGCGTTTGTTTATACGAACATAATCTGATAATGGAAATGCTATGAGTATATAGCAAGTGACATGAAGAAATTACATGTGTCAATCTAGAATGGCTCAACATGGTGGCATGGCCCATCATTTGTCTAGACCTTTTGTGTGCTAAGATTCAAAGTCAAAAGGAAAATAACTCAGATTGTAAGCTAAGACGACCAAAACCTAGTTGACCTAAGGCCTAAGTTTCGGTCGATTGACTCCCCAATCTAGTTTGACATGGTCTAACCTACCTTCAGTATCGACATGAGTTGAAATAGCATGGCTCAACATGGTGACTTGGTCCATCATTTGTCTAGACTTTTTGGGTGCTGAGATCTCCAGTTGAGAAGAAATCAACTCAAATTGTATGTTAAGACTACCAAAACCTGGTTGACCTATGGCCCAAGTTGGGCAGCTTGGCTCCCCCAATTTAGCTTGGCATGGTCTAATCTACCTTCAAAATCGACACAATTCTCAAATCCTATTTTAATCTTGTGATCATAGGATATTTTCACTATTTTTACTTGTTCATGAATAAAATTATTGGCTTCGTTACCACCAAAATGAAGTGATCAAATAACTACTAAGACAGGCAAGAGAACATATATGCTCATATAATGTGTCAAGCATAAGTAACTGTAGTAATTACTTTTGTACAAAGATGTAAAGATAAATGAGGTATAGAGGAAACTTCTTTTAGGTTCTTAACAGCTGAAGCCGATATACAGTAGACGTTCAACCACACGTTTACATCCTCGAATAGCCTCTGTAGTCTTCGTATTGTTCCATGAACTCGTCGTTAAATTTCTTGAAACTAGCCATGATGGCCGGCATGTCTTCCTCAGCTGGCAAGATGGTTGTCCTCAGGTGGAAAATCCTAGAAATACAGTTACTATTAGCCTCAATCAAGTTAAAAACACTGGTGGCCACTGAACTAACAACGGAATTCATTTTGTTTCAAGATGGTCATTGAACTCGAACATTTGTTAGAATTTAGTCATTCGGTCCATGTCCGTTATCTTGAGTTTATTAAACTAACAAATATGGACGCATTTTAACTTCAATCACCAACTTGAAAAAAAATGAAGTTTTAATGGCCACTAAGGAATTTAACGCGCCTCAATTGTATAGAAAGTTGCGACAAAATAGCGGCATGGAGCTATATCCCCGAACCACCTAAAAATGTGAATACCTTCCCAATATACGATTTTAAGCTTTACTTACCAACAAAAAACTAAGGTGGTGGCATGTAAGCAATCTTCCACATAAAACTAACCATAACGAAAAACTTAAATTTGGACGTACCCATCCTTTTGACCAAATCCTGAACCCGGGACAGTGGAAATGCCTGTGGCTTCTAGAAGCTTGAGACAATAGAAAACATCGGGAACTTTTCCAGCCTTTTTTGCAGCCTCTATTGCTTTTGGAGGTAAACGTATTTGTGGGAAGGAATACATGGCACCTGAAATCATTTAGTTCTTAACAGTGAATAACTCTGTGTAACGCAGGAAAGTGGATATCTTATTGACCGCGTTTTAGGGTGTTCTTGGAGTGACGGGTTTAGAAATCCATGCATCCTAAGGCAATGATTTACCTTCTGTAAAATTGCAGACCACATTTCTACAGCTATTGAATCCGTCTGTCATTATTTGTGCTCTCCTCCTCAGAGACTCAAGGATTCCTTTGCTGCGAGTGACAAAAGAATGCAGCAATTAATTACTATTCGAAATAACCAAGACCACATACTAAGCCATAGTTCAGCCAAAAAAAGGAAATCAAATAAAAAGAAATTATGGGTCCTCAATTTTGAATATGGGAAAAGAAAGCAGATTATAGAGGACTAACTTTTATGATGTCTAACCAACAAGAATGATCAAGTAAAAAAGAAACATATAAGATCAATTTAAATTGAAAGGCCCGTTGTACAGTCCTACTTATCATCCAACCCTCTTGTGACTGTGCTATAATCTACTGCCCTCTTCAGGTCCGCACGGTAGCATATAATTTGTCTTATTGAAAGCACAGAGTGGTCATATAAACAAAAAGATTGGTTTGACCCTACTTAAACATTCAATTGAATACAACATTGTGATATAAATAATATCCTTCATGAGAAGACAACATAACTTAGGTGGATGGAACAAATTTTGCGTAGATCTAAAGAGGCTTGCATTGATAAGAGAGATGCGATGTCAGTGAAACATATCAAAGAGGGCAAAAACTAGCATGGCCCATTGTAGTTGCCAATAATCTAGTTACTTCACATCTTTTAATAAATCTATAATCAACTAAATGGAGTGGATGAAAAAGACTCTTGTAGCCAACCCCAAACTACAGAAAATAAGATTTAGTTCTGTTACGCTTCGCCACCTAGACTCCCACATGGCTCAACCGACCTACCGAGGTTCCTTCTGCCGAATCCATGTGGCATCCCACATGAAGCCCATAGGTCCTATCAGAGTCCACTAAATCCGAAGCACCGAAACAGTTTCATGAAATAGACCTGCCGAAGCCCCTTTTACCGAAATGGTGAGGCTCAATAAAATAGAATCCAAAGTTCAATTAAAACTGGTGATTAGTGGTGGCAAATGGCCGAGCCGAGTCGCACAGGCTCGGCTCGTGAGCTTGTGGCTCATTTGTCAACAACCCGAGCAGCCACTCGGCTCATTTGTCAATGGGCGAGCTTGGCTCGGCTCGTCGGCTCGCTCATTTTTTTAATATTATGATAAGCCTTTAAAAAAAAACCCGATTTCGGACGAGGCCATGAGCTGGCTCGTGGGCTC
This sequence comes from Fraxinus anomala, assembly GCA_903798345.1. Lineage (NCBI taxonomy): Eukaryota > Viridiplantae > Streptophyta > Magnoliopsida > Lamiales > Oleaceae > Fraxinus > Fraxinus anomala. The sequence goes on from CAIGRN010152371.1 coordinate 5,620, forward strand.
GACTCGTGGGCTAGCTCGTGGGCTCACGTTCGACTTGGTTGCCACCTCTAACGGTGATGATCCACATTTGAAGATCTTGAATTTATGAAATCCTTTTGAAATGATTGATTCGACTTTTATAATGAGTAAAAAAGTTAAAGTCTTATCAGTATAAGTTTAGGGCGGCTACCTCCTTTTGGGGACATTTAATGCGCCACAGGCTAGTGTAGTCAAAATTAATAGCTAGGATAAGATGTCTCAATTAAGGAGATGAGGCCACGTGTCCCCCCATCCCATGGATACTATTTCACGTGACACTATAAATATCCCCCTTTGTTTCATTTTGGGGATGCAAATATATCAATTGCAAGCCATACATTCTACCCCTTTTAATTAATTTTTGGTTTTTAATGTTGATGTGTGGTTTTGATCCTGAGTTTGGCTCTTAGTCGATCGTTCATTATCGTGTAATTTATCTCATATATTTCAGTCCAGATGACAGACCTACTACTAAAGGGGCATGGCCCCCCAAGGGGTCATGTACTACCACCCTTTACTCCTTTTTCCTAAGGATCCGAGGTTGGAAAAGTGTTTGGAAGATATGAAGGGGCATATCCTCGCCAAGCAAGGTCTCCTTCCAGAGGAAGTAAGCCCCAACTAGCTAGCTCCACCCATTAGGCAACAGTTGGGTTGCAGCTAACACATAGAATATCAGCACCGCTTTAAAAAATGGGTGCAGAGGTAGACGCATACCAGCCATAAAAAAAACTCGCTAACTGCCACACATTCCGGCCTCGGATAGCAGGCATGTTCGTCGACTTTAGGCTCTAAGAGTTCTACAAAATCTGGGATTCTATACTTTTCTGTAAGTTCAACCAATTTGGCAGAGGTCATTGCAGAAGGAATTCTTGTAGCCCCCCACCCCGCCTCGTAATCAATGGAACCCTCATTCATAGTCCAAAAACGTCAGTCTCACCCCCGACATAGCCCGCTTGCCAACCTTGGCAATGGTTACCCTCTCACTGCTACCATTCGACCCAGAAACCATTGAAATTAAAAGAAGATGGAATAAATGGAGGATGAAAAAACAGAGAAATTACCTAAATAAAGAGAAGCTCTAAAAACATGGTGTCGCCTGAGAACAAAAACGGTCGGAAAGTTTTTGAATCCTAAAGAGATTTGAAGATTTTTGCAAGGGTAAAAAACTAAAACATGGCAAGTTTTTGGGAGACGAAGCATAGCCATTGGATCAAAGATCTACTCCATCTGAAGCGTCCATTTTTAACCTCATTTGAGGCGTTGAATTCAAACTGTTTTTGTTATTAACGCCTCAGATTGATGCGTGTTTCTCACGCACGAGCCCGACACGATCCCAAAGTGCATCAGCGTGGCCATCATTGCACATTCAATAGATAATGGCTATACATGTATTAAAAGTCGAAACGCTTCAGTTGTCTTTTCTTTGTAATGTACAAAAAAATCAAATCATTGGCACTATTATCAAAAGCATGCTTTATTTCAATTAATATAAGGAGCCTCGACATTTCAACATTCTTACTTCAACTCATCAAACAAAATTCAGTTATTTTCAAAACAAGGAGCTTCAGCAGTTCAACACTTCCATGCTGGCTCATCAAACAAATTTCAGCTATTTTTGAAACAAAGAGCTTCAGTAGTTCAGCACTTCCCTGTTTCGGCTCATCAAACAAATTTAAGCTATTTTCAAAACAAGAAGCTTCAAGAATTCAACACTACGTAAGGATACGACGACATACGAGAATCAGGTTCAACTTCGAACTCCAACTATGATATCAATATTTATACTTGAACTTGGGGGACTATTATGTTGTCGAAAACTTAACCTTGACAAGTAGACCTGCCCCAAAGAAATTCCACTCAAGATAGAAAATCAAGACAGAAATTCCACTTAAGACAGAAATTCCCTTGTCAGCATAGGTTATAGGATGGCTACCCCTTTTGGGGACTTTATTGATACCTAGGATAAGATCATTATCGTGTAATTTATCTCATATATTTTATCGAAACCAGAACATATTTGTCTTGTGTAATAAAACTTCTCCCATATTCAAATCCGAAATATTATCAATTGAAAATCTGTCCACGCGTGTTGGAATTAGCTTGAAAGAACGCGAGTGGGTCCGGTATCTATTGTCCACATCAACGGTGAGAAAAACGAGGTCAACAAGTTTGTTTTTGCAAAAGACACAAGCAACGCTTAGAGAGTCAATTACTTCCATTGGAAGGTTAAGGTCTTTTCTCTAAATTCTAAAATTTAGAAGAAAAAAGAGTAAATTGCCCACATCCGACACTTTTAGAGTGAAAAATGAATTTCGTCCACTACTTCTGGAATTATAAATGATGTTATTGTTTTAAATTTTTTTGACAAATATACCTTTCTCTTTTCAAAAGTTATACCAAATCCACCTCCTTTTTGCACGAATTTCGAACAAATCTAGGCATTCTTGTCAAACTAGGCAAAGTAGACGAGAATTTCTAGACCATTTGACTCTATCCCTTCCTTTTTCCATGATCTAGCATTATCGTCAAACAAGGGAAATTTGACGAGATTTTCTAATCCATTTAAACACTATAGCGTTCCTCGTCAACCGTGCGTGATTGTCTAGAAGACAATATAATAAAATGGCACTACCTGAGTGAATGGCCATATTTAATTTTTTTTTTCTTTTTTTTGGCGGGAAACAAATATATTTTTGGCCAAAAACAAATTGACTAGTTAGAAAAATTTCTCAAGAAAAAAATCACATAGAATTGTGAAGGTTGGATATTAGCAGTTATACCTCTCTCTAACAAATCTTTCATAAGATATGTCTCCAGGTTTAGGAGGATTGACCATAAGCCCTAGCTGTAAAAGGAAAAGAATTACAATTTAGCTCTGGGACAATAGCTAAAATTGGCTGAAATGGGCGAAACCAGTTCAATCAACATAATACCACAATGCAAGAGTACTAGAAACTGAAAAGAGAAAGCCCGTGAATAAAACACATTATTAAATAACTGACTTACGAAGATCTGCCCAGGAACATTTGGACTGAGTGAAATGGAAGCAACCTTGTATATCTCTTCAACTGTCTGCACCACAGTCGACAATTTATTTGGTGATAGGATTCAGAATTAAGAAAACAAAATCAATATTTTTGATTCCCATGGGATCTAAATCCTTATAAACAAACGTGGGGTAAGCATTTCGCTGACTGCAGCCCTCATTTTGCCTGTAAGGACTTGTGATGTAAATTGTCTAACATTGGCAAATAAAAACAGCACTAATACTTGTATTCCTCAGCAGTTTTATCTTACTAAATGTTTAGAACTTCAAGTACCACAAGTTGGCAGAAGGATTTTCAGTCTATTGTTGGACTGTGGAGCGTAACCATATTCTGCACTTCTCCCCTAGATTGTTTTATTTATAGGGGTTTATCCGGAATTCATATATAGGTCACCCTAACCATAGGCGGACCCACACCCCCACAAAAATTTTGGATTTGACTTTTTTCCTTTTTTTTTTTTTCAATGATTCTGTAAATTGATTTTGTGGTTTGGTGGGTGCGTCACAAGACCACTGAATTGCAGAATTTCTAATGCCAGACAAATATCAAATAACTATTTCTCCAAGAAAGTGTTTGCAATTGACATTAGTTTCCTGAAAGTCACCATTCACCAACTAATGTAAACCATTGTTGGCAAGGACAGTTATACTTTCAAATGAATAGATACAACTTTTCTAGAGGCAATGCAAATCAAAACCATGATTGGAATTAAGCAAAATCTTTATCATTTATTTATGCAGGCCTTAAAATTATAATTCTATATGTATATCCTATTTTTTGCCTTTGATAAATTATAAATAAAAATGAATCAGACAAAATCAATTTACATGCAACCTGACATGTATATGAAATCTGCCATAATGCAAACCAAATAGGATGAAATCTGACATAATGCAAACCACGTAGGAAACACGCATAAACTTTTAATTTCTACCGCCGTTGGAACGTCCAAGCTCTGCTCGAGCGTCCTTAAGGCGCCCAGAACATGCCTAATTCTGCTTGAGTGGTATTTTGAGCAAGAAAACTCTAACTTCCAAATTATGAAAACGCGAAAGCTACGACTGTAATAGTGTGTATCAACTTATTTTCATTAATGTTATGTTGTTTTAAAAAGAGAAATTGCATTTTAACTTTTGACCGCACAATACAAAAAGTCTAGCTCCGCCCCTGACCCTAACATTCCTATCATAAATAAATATTTTTTTTTTTTTTTTTTTTNTTTTTTTTTTTTTTTGAGGGGAAAAGAGTTTGTATAGTCAAGATAGAGAGGCATGTGTGTAAAAATCCTTGTATCTCTTTCTTCATTATATTAATGTGTAAATAGGTTTGTTTGCTTTGCTCGTTCCTGATTCACTTTTGCTTACTATTGCTCTCGGAGTTAAAGTGTTTAATGCTTAATAAAAAATAATTTGAAATTACAGCAAGGCAAACCTTTGGAGAAATATTGGTCATCTCAAAGTATCCGCCCCGTTGCCCACATTCACCCCAATAACCTTTGGAGACTGTGTGGAAGGAAACGAGCTGAAGCTCCTTGCTTATGGGTCCTCCCATGTCCATCAGAACCTTCATGGAAAGTATATTTTAGGGAGATTAGAGTGTAGTTTGACAGTGAAGAAACAAAAAGAAACTAAAATCTGTCGACTCTACTGCCCATTACGATCAAATATTGTATACCAAACATGTACGCGGTGTTGAAGGACGTTATGCCATCAGTCTGTAAGATCCAAGAGAACTAATAGGACATTTAGAACAAAACATGCACTGTATGTATTACCTTCCGCGCACTTAGGAAAGGACGCTCATCTTGGTAAATATTTTGCTGATAAACTTCATCTCCAAGCAATACCAAATTATTCTGATAACAGAATTGTAATACTTCTTTCAGATTTGCTTCACTAAGACACTGTCCAGTAGGGTTCCCAGGGTTTATAATAACCATCGCCCGTACCTTATCACAAACACATAGAAAGCAAAAAATAAATAAGCTGGAGAAACTTTAAGGAGCATATAAAAAACGTAACTAATAAGCACGTATCAAGAACAACACAAGTTCCCTTAAATTAGATAATTCTTTGTTATTGGACAAGATGCAACATGGAAACAACTAATTGCGCCATAACAAGCTGCCTTCATTAACTTTTACTTTAACTTATTTTCTGGAAAAGTAAGTTTTAAGCACACCGAAGCATGCTTGTAGAATATATGTACAAGAAATACTTACGGTTATTCCTTGAGAACGAGCCTGGGCAACTGACTGGCGAAGGTTAACAATATCAAGACCCCAATTGGCAGTTTCTTCAAGGTAATAGGGAATAAGAGAGCCACCTAATAATGATATTGTAGCTGAATAAAGGGGATATTGTGGAACAGGGACCAGTATCTGGAAACAAATAAGAACAGTGTTATTAATATTATGGGAAAGCATCACCCCAAAATGAGGCAAAGAAACAGCAAGGATGGAAGAGGCTTAAAGGATTATTACCCCATCACGATCACCACGAATAATAGCATTTAAGATTTGCATCACTCCTTTGCTGGCACCATCTGTTAGAAATATGAGTTCTGGATCACTGAAATCAGTTCAAGAATTAGTATAATATCATAAAACTTGTTAACATCTATCTCAAACATAATTAGCATGTTTAGTAAGGTGAATTGACAGCACAGGACATTCAAAACAAAAAGAAGCTAAAGTTGTTTATTTTACTATTTATTAAGGTCTAATACTTTTGAACAAAACATGAAAGTCACAAATTAATTATCGTCACCTTGGATATCCATCACGTCTCTCAATGAACTCTGCCACTTCTTTCCTTATTCCAGGAACGCCACGTGAGTCACTGTAGGCACCTGATTAAGTATAAAGCACATGATAATCAGTCTTTGCTCCATATTGATGCTTCTCTAATGGAAAATTGAGGAGTAAGCTTCATAGTCGACAGTTAATTTGGCTGTCTGATGCAATGAAATGCTGAGAATCAAAATTAATCAGGATGAATGAAATTTTGACAGGAGTACTATGATGTGTAGTTGAAAATATAAATCCAAGATTAAACATCTGCAAAGGCCTAGAATATATAATGAGTTGAAGTTATGAAGAATGGATACGGATACAACAAAGTACCGATAACTTTTTCCCTTTTCCATATAATAAACACAGTGTCTAACGAAACTCCACCTATGATAAAGGAGGAGGCTTGCGGTAGGCTGACAGTCAATGTAAAACTCCAACAAATTTTATTATACAAACTTTGATACATTGTCTAACCCAGCATAGATTGATCAAAATGAAAAGTTCAAAGCATGTAAAGTAGTCATAAATAAAATGGACATCTTCAGATGAGGTTCCTAAGTAGTTGTAGAACGTAACCACTGACAAGTTTAAAGTATTTGACCTAGTAACTTAACACACTACACACTTAAAAGAGTCCGTGTACTACAGATATCGGATGAGAAAATGGAAAACCAGCCACCAAAACAAGTTAGTATTTCTTGCTTTTGCCTGGATTCTAGGTTGGAAGCAATGGAGAGAATGAGGGATGGAAATGAATAACAAGATCTTTCGTCTTTGTGGCAAAGAAATGAATGAAAAATGGAATCATGAAAAATCGCTTCATTTCTCATAGTACTACTTAAAGTGTTCTATATTTTCTCAAAGAACAGAATGAGAATATTGTGAATTACGATACCTAGACCCCCTGATGTCAGTGAAAGATAATGTTTAGCTCTTGCTATAGTATCGGAAGGAAACACAAGTCCCACATTAGGATCATCTAGCAGAAACGGAGCTTGGCAGAGCGCAATCACCTGCAACATCACTTTTCTTACAATGAATACAATCTACACCGTCAAAAATGATATAAAGAAAAATACATTTGAAATAAATAAATATTTATAAAATTATAGAAACCTGGCGAGGAAAAGTCAGAGGCTTCTGCCCGAGGGCATGAGGGTTGCCAACATTTGTGAATATGATCTGCAGTAGAATCATTGATGATCACATGGCAAAGAGTAAACGGTCAATGGCACTGTGACACAGTGGTATAACTTGTAAATTTAAGTCAATTTCCCAGAGAGAAACTAAAACAAGATAGCCAGTATGAAACAGAATGTTCCACAAAATTTTTGACTAGATATAAGCATTCCATTCTAAACATTCGCAAGTTAAAAGTAAGACCTCAGAAACCTCGTCCCTGTACTAGGGAGATATGACTGCTTATCAAAACATACCTTCTTGCCCTCCTTCTGAAGCTCAGAGGCCCGAAGATACAGCTCACCTCGAACAGCATACTGACATTTCTTAACATTTTCATTCAAATTCTCATAATCCAGTGACTTCGACATGTTGAAGTATATATTTCGTATTAAATCTGGATGTGATGCGAACAACTCCTCAAGTCACTAGCAAGATGAAGGGACACAATTAATTAACTCGTCCCCAACCTAAGAATAACCAAAAGAAACTTTATGCTGCTAACTGGGAATTTAGTGAAAGCCTGGATAACGAAAGGAATAAAATCTGAAAAAATTTCCCCTTGAACTCCAAGATTAACTGATAGCACAATATTTTAAAGAAATGATGGAGATATCATTCAATGATTACTCTAACAACAGAAAAATTCGAACAAAAGTAAATGGTTGATCAACATTTCAAATGTGAACTTAGAAGACAATACTGGGGTGTGGGGGGGGGGGGGGGGGGAAAAGGGGGGGGGGGGGGGGGGAACACATGCACCAAAGCAAAGTTGCACCGGAAGTCCATCAATGACACTTAAAAAACCAAGAAACTTCATATAGATGAGCTAATTCCATGAATAATTGAAAATTACAGAGAATGGATTAAATAAAGCCACTGATAATTGAAAACAACGAAAACCCCAGTTTTGACATGAAATTCTTTCATTCTAAACAAAACCCAATAAAAATAAACAGAATCATAAGCCATCTAACCAAAGAAATCAGCAATACCTTTATGCATCACTGTCTAATTTCCCAAAACAATTTATCAGAACATGTAATTTTCTTGAGAATATTTACCTTTGAAATACAGATATAAAATTATCCTGACCTAAGCAGCCTCTGCTAAGGAGTGGGCTCTCTTTGAATTAAAGCACACTTTATTATGTTCGGTCAGCGATTTTCTATATCAAGATTCCACTGAAATATATGTGATATTATAAA
>CAIGRN010152374.1:0-15652 GCA_903798345.1 Fraxinus anomala
TGCAAGCTTTCTACAATTTGTATTCAAATTTTCTTTTGTCCCGAAACGATCAAGAGAATGCGGAAGGTAGTCTAGCAGAACAAACTATTACCACACGGTATCCCTTTCTGTGTTAAGAAGAAAGGCACCCCGTAAAACCTAGGTTCACTTAAGCTTGTAAATGTTGAAACTTGGCATCCACGTTTAATCATGTTTTATACTTTTAGAACACTGGTTTCAATCGAATCACGAGCAGAACTCGACACAGTTAGTGAAGCTCTACAATAGAGCATTTCTATTATTTTCATTATAGAGCCAATCACATTGTTCTCTCTATTTTTGGTCGGTGAGTAGAATCGTCGTAGCGATGAGGGTTGTTTAATAATTGGAATTTTGACTCTTTTTCTTGAATACATTAGTACAACCAAAGTGTTAGTTGCCAGTTGAAGTTAACGAAAGAAAGGGTGAATACAATTTATTTGAATTGGTTGAATTAGAAATTCGATCCGCAGGTGTGTTGTCTTGTTTACAAGAATTCAAAATTAAAATTAAGAACATTCAGTTTTTGTCATATTTTGAGGTCTTACAATGAAACAAAGAACATGGTCAATTTTCATTTTTCTTTTAATTTTTAGTTTTAATGATAGATGAAATAATATTAGTAATAATTATAATCAGTTATAATTTATGTACTATGATTTTTAAAACCCTCAGTCACAAAAAGATTATAAACACATTATAATGGTTCTAGTTAATTCTCCTTTTTATTACATGATGATATCCAATAGTTTCTTAGAACGTGTTTGATTCGTTTAAGTTAAAATTTAAGTAATTTAAAGTTGTGGGTCTTATCAAATATGATGCTAAATACTGAATAAAAAATATGTTTGACTAACTTAAATTATAAATTAAATTTTGCCAAACAAGTACTTAGATAATCAACTAATTTTCTAAAATAGAAATCAAATAATAATTACTTCCATGTTCTTTTAAAAATTTAACTGATATAAATCATGTTTACCTCGATGTATGAAATAAGTGCATCCTGATTTATTCCTTAACTAATTTACTGAGTTTACACTTGGCACAGTCTCACACCATCTATTACATTTTACACATTCAATCCAATCATCACAATCTTACCACATCATTCATCTGTTAACAAGAATGTCAAACTTAACGTACAAATAACTTAAGTAAAAATTAATGGTAGAAGGGTTTAGTAATAATAAAAAGATTGTATTGGGGTTTTGCCTTCCCTTTGAAGGGCAGTCGACGTGATCCTTGTTACTTTGTCGGTAAATAGATGGGCAGATTTTCTGCACTTTCAGGCATTCGATACTAGTTGCTTCCCAAAATATATGTAAATAAATAACGGCCCAAATTCCACATTTAAGAAAAAAGAAAAAGAAGAAAAATACAGCTGCGCGTCTTATGTTTGAATTTGTTCTTCAAAAATTAATATTTTAGTTTTTCTTTAACTTCTTTTAATATTAAAATTTTTAATATCGATCGTTACACTTATTCAATAGTCTACGTACTGTCACCTTTAATCCGCATAGGTGTTGTCCACCCCTAAAAAGAAAGGTCTACGAGGTCAAAGATCGTATGGATTTGAGAACTTGTGACAAAAGTTTTAGGACTTCTTATTTTCAATGCGGGACAGAGCACATTGGTAGCTCGCATGACCTTGGGCCCTCGCCCTCGGCAAATCTACATATTGGCCACTCCGCCTTACAATTCATCTTATGAAATAATAAGTTTTGAGTTGGTTTAATTACGCTAATTATCACTAAAGTTATTTTCTTATGATAATAGTAACTCAAGTTTCTAAAAATTACATTAAGACCTGCTTAATTGTCACATTTTTCATGAAAAATGTCACATCTGAAAAAAATGAATTCCACTTTGACCATTTGATTGTAACGTGAAAATGGAAATCTAATTTCAAAGTACAACCACTTTAAATTGTATTTTCTTTGTTTTCATGGAAAACGAATTCCTGTGAGTTTGGTGAGTTTTTATTTTCCAACTAATATGGAGTTGGAATTCTTTTCCACTTTTGTCTATCAAACGAACCATAATGGTCACTTGATCAATGATATAAAAAAAAAAATACATTTAAGGTGAAATCGTACATGGTGTCATCACGCACTAAGTCAGCAAAATTTGTTATTAAATAATTGCTTTACCATATAATTTAAGCTCGAAAAATTGTTTCTCCTTTATAATGTGTTTAATTCTCAATCATACTCCAATTGTTCTAACTTGGCATGATTAAATGATGTCGTTCGGTGGCAAGTTGGCACTTACTATTGCATATGGAATTTGACATGATTTTTTAATCAAGTGACTACTAATTTAACATTTAAAAATTTGAGTGACTATCATCATAATAAAACAATTTTATTGACCATCGATGTAATTACACAAAATTTAGTGACCATAGACAAAATTAACCCGTTTGAGTCACTTCTTAAAAATGTTAATCTTGTTAACACGAATGGTTTAACCTTTCTACATTCATTATTGATTTTCATATTTAATCGCCATATATTTTACCCTTAGCTTGTGAAGATAACACTAATTTCAAAAGTCAATTACTTGTGTAGTTAGGTATAGTAAATAGCTCATTTGAACTTTTTGGTCTTTGATTATCATATTGAATCTTGGAGTTTCGTCTTGAATTATCGACTTTGTTAGAAGGCATCCAAGTATGTTTATGTGTGTCCTGATCTACTCGCTCGACTTGACCATTTTCCAAGCTGTCCTTACATAGTTTATCATGTAAAAATAAAATAGTTTTTTTTTTTGTTGCCATTAAAATTTTGATACTAATTGTATTGAGGTTTGATCTTAAGTAGCTTATAATTACAATAAACAAGTGTGCAAGGAAGGTAAGAGGAAATAAGGTTTAACATTTGATCTTGCATTGGTTCTAAATGCCCGCAGGCAACGGGATTTGCATTACAAGATCGACAAATTGTTGGAAAAAGAAGCCTTCCTATTGGATGAATTAAAATTTACAACAACGATAAATTTTGCGCGTAACGATATATTTGTCATTTTCAAAATATTTTTTTGATTTGTCAAGATGTTCATCTAATATAGATATTTTTCTAATTCACCTCGTAATAACATATTATATAGCAATGTTTTGATTAAGGCTTGTTTGGTGGCAATTTGGACACGTGCATATGTACAAACATTGGAAAACATTGTTATCACAGTGGTGCGTGTGCATAATTCATTAATTTTGAAAAATATTTACGTCCTTTCTCTCGCCATAGGCCTTTTATTTATGGGAAAAATAGTTGGTAGGATAATTTGTCCGTTGTACGAATTTATGTCTTGAAATGGATGAATATATATATATATATATATATATATATATATATATATCTCTTGAAATGGATGAATATATGAATTTTGATATTTTGAAATAGATAAATATTATTTATTGGAATATTAAAAATTTAATAGAAATAAATTATATTTTCCCTTCAAAATTTAGGGCATGTTCTCTTTATCATTTTCAAACCGTTTCTATTTTCGATTTTCCAAAACAGTGAAAACGCGTTTTCCTTTCTATTTTCGAAAACACGTTTTTGAAAATAAATTAAAATTTTTTTTAAAAAAAACCCAAAAGGACAAAGTGTTTTCAGTTATAATCAAGTCAAAATTTTCAAAACGCGTTTTGAGTATTTTCAAAAAAAAAAAAAATTGAAAATGCCAAAGAGAACATATTTTCAATAATCTCAAAATGGACACTCAAAACACAAAATCCAAAATGAATTTAAAACTAAAAATACAAAATTGAAATACAAAGAGAACCGCCCTTAAGTTCCTATACGTTACAAGTCCCATGAAACAAAAAAATGATGAAAAGATATAGGGATTAATAAGTCAGAATTCTGTCATATTATATTCTCCATTTTCTCGACTAAAATGCTTTAACAATCAAGTCAGTAGACACGATTTTGGTTTAATTAGTCTTTGCTAAGTTTACATAAACAAGGTCAATTATCTATTACCGTGTTTGGCTAAGCTTATAAACACATTTTTTTTTGAATGGCACGGGGCCAACCGTAAAGGTGATTTGTAAAGCTTAGCAAACATGCTAATAGCAATCCAGGGGCGCATAGTTCGTCAAACTTAGTGAATAGACCAAAGGTTAGCCATTGTAGCCTCTTAGGTAGACTGAAATGGTTTTGCCTTGAACATAATTGACTAATTAGTTAAAAGTTACATATAATTATTAGAGGTGGCTCGAGCAATTCAGGGACCATAGGCAAGATGTTCAAGAGAGAATTTTCGATAACAATAATAAAAAACTAATGGAGCAAATAATTACTATCGAAAATTTCATCATTCATCGTTGTTAATAGGTTGGTGATTCTGAATGAAATAAATATGTGATAGCGACTCGAGCGAAATCACCAACACAACTTTGTCAACTATTATCAACGGCAATGTTATATAATGTTGTCGAGAATCAAAGACGATGCTTCAAATTAATGAACGACAAGCCGTCCGTATTATTAATAGTAATCTTGATTGAAATCAATATTTATTGATGATTCAAACAGAATTACCAGTTGCAATACTATCGGTGATCGCTAACACACTTCCTTCCATTACTATCGTCGGTAATGTAGTGACATTATCGAGAATCACGTCGATACTTCAATATCTGATAATATGACAATTGGCGATTCTGTTTGAAATGAATATAAGTTGCTAATTCAAACGAAATTATCGACAGCGATACAGTATACCTTTGGCATGGTTATTGATAATAATGACGTCGTAATGACGTCCAGAATCACTAAGAAGCAGTCGTTGATGTCACACACAAAATAATATCTTTGCTATATATACTTATTTCAACTCACAAAGTCAAAATATATATTTGTTGTTTCATATAATATTTTCATAACCAACTCATTAATTATTTTTTAACTTTTATTTTGTTGTCAACAATATTTTCGATTTCATTATTTATTTACAGACAAAACTTTCTTTGATTAATGATATTGGTTAAGTTGTTTGTGTTTATAACTCAAACCTCTTAAAATGCGGTCCCAAACCTTTAAACCATAATAGTTACGTCATAAACTTTTCAATAAATGTGCCCCTAAAGGTTTCATTCGAAAATCTATCAGTTGATCAAAAGTCAAGAGCTTGTCCATAATTTGATCATCTCTAAAAATGAAAAACTGATAAGTCTACATTTTCCAACTTAAAATAATAAAAAAGAAAAAAAAAATAAAAGGGAAAAAAGGTTTATTATCTTCCTCACTCTCACCAACTCAAGAATGTGAAGACTTTACAAATATCGATTCTTTTTGGTAGAAGTAAACTATTAAAATATCGAGGTAATATATTTTGTACAGTAGAGAAAAACAGAAAATAAAATAGAGTAAAATGTAAGTCTTGCATATATTTTATTGGTTTTGCTAGTGGTACATCACCGTATACATTGGGATGTACACCCCCCCTCACATGGGGTGGGACTTACTTTTATTCAAGTGGGTCCATCTCATGTGAGGGGGGTGTACACCTTTATGTATATTTTTTTATGTACAACTAGAATTATTCATATTTTATTGAGAATCAAAACCTTATATTTATAGTTTATAATTGGAGTTGCAGATGTACCATGATCATGCACAAAAATTAATTAATTTAAAAGAAATTACACTATATTTAAATTCCTCATATGTAAATGAAAAGAGTGTTGGAATATTCGCCTTAAGAGGTTGCAAATCTACAAAAAGGAAAAAAAAAAAAAAATGGCGAGTGTGGTAAGTGTAATATAAGATTTTGAAAATAAAAATAAAAATCATATATTGAAATTTAATGAATTTCTTCGTTAAATTTTCTGTATATATTTTGTCTCACTAATTTATATTTTGTCACACTAATTTCTGTCTAATCAAAGATTTAGTCTAAATTCACAACAAAAATATGTTTAGTAACTTTCTTGAATTAAGGCTCAATTCACCCTACTCTCTCACTTAACTGCCTCATAAATTCTGCACATCTATAGAATCATCATCAGTAATGGTCGAATGCTTCTTGACTTAGGATTTCAAAATTTTGTTATATTCTATATCCAAATTAAAGGGAGAAAATTAATGTATGATGAACAACACTGTCGGTGTTGACTTTCTTCACTAAAGAATAGAGATATAGAGATTATTTATAAGCAACAAAATCTAGTAGAATCTAACCAATGAGAGAAAAAGAATTAAAAATATAATTTTATTATTACTGCACATAATGGGGCCATACCTAACTTATTTCTAAAGCAGACAATTCATCTGCATGTGAATTGTATTCACTAAGGACATTGACCCTTGGGATTTTGTCCTTTTATGAGTACAAAAACATGTAGAAAAAGATAATATGAAGCAAACATTCACAATTACTTTAATTTTGAGTGATTTGACTCCACCATGAGCAACTCAAAGTAGGAATATCTATCTCCTTGGTACATTATCAATTTCTTTGCTTGGGTTTCTTCTTTATAAATTAATTTTAACTATATAATTTTGTAAGACTCGTAACTATTACACAGTTATTCATTACACATTTATACTAACTTATAGTCTCTATTTCATAGTGATTAAAATTCAGATTTTAATTTAAGTTCAAATCAAAAATCAATTTTAATCACATATTTTATGGATTCCATAACTTTTCAATAACTCATTTCATCAAATTTTTATTAAAAATCTGATTTTAATCCTCACCAAATATGAGCATAATTTTAACAACTAAAAAGGAAATACAAACAAGGCAATATCTATACACGTATTATGATCGATCAAAATATTTGACAAATTTTGTTGCATAAATATTTTTAAATTATTTCAATTTTTGTTCAATCTAATCTATCAAACAAGCTTTATTGACATGTTTTAACACATTAAATTAGTAAACATGCCCTAATGTGAATGACATAGTAGCTAATATTAAGAAATAAAAAGAAATTATAGGTTTTTATATTGTATTATTCAATCTTGTCAAACACTTCCTAAGAAATATATCTTGAGCCCTTGTTTGTAATCATTTTTTTAAAACTCTTTTCTACATATTTATTTCAACTACACATTCACACAATAAAATATTCTACACATAAATTTAAATTTTTTTCTACTTTTTAACTACAAATTTCCAAAAAAAATCATTATTTGAAACAATATTTTCCAAAAAAATAGCAACCAACAGGGAGTGCACTAATGCCATCTTTGAATTAATGAACAAGGATTTATGAATTAATGATACGTGTTGGCAACCGACCTTCAAGGTTGATAAGTATAGTTTGGTGTATGCGAGAAGCATGTGCTAATGTGAGTTTGGCACATAAGGTCAACTCGATTAATGTAGTTGATCGAGGCCGAAGGGAATATAATAATTGAAGATTTCTTACACATTGTACTAGCGGTTAATCGACAAGTGACATATAGAGGGGTCTTGTATCAACGCCCACTAATTGCGCCAATGTGATGCTTTAGCTTCCTCCCCTAAGCAACTCATTAATTGTTGGTGACCACATGTAAGGTTAACTCATGATGATCTGACAGGTCGAACTCGTTAATTAATCCTAACATGTCAGTAAGTGCACTTTCTCAACTCGACACTGTAACTGATAAGATAGGAAAATGAAGAATATATGCAGATTTCTACCCATAAAAGGGAGAAGGAGAAAAAGGAGGAAAGAGAGAGAACTTTGCATCACAAGTATTCATACATATTCATATTTCAAATATCTCCTTCAAAAGGAAAAGGAAATAATTATATTAACTCTTGTAATCTTTTGATTGACGATCAATTAAGTTCTTATTTGCTTCCTAAGTTGGCTTGAATTTTATTCATACAATTTTCAATGTCAATAATACATTTGAAAACAATGTGAATTAGATGATATTAAACCCTAGTTTGAGTCCCAATTTTTAGTGAATATTTGTTTTGAAATAGTAATTTTTTGGAGAATGTATAATAAAAAATAGATTTTTTTTTGAATTTACATATAAAATTATTTTATGAGAGAATATATGATTGAAAATAAATTTTGAAAAAAAAATTTTTAAGAAAAATGAGGCATAAACAGGAACTAAACAACATGTAAATAAGAAAATAAAGTTGTAATATTGTTACAATACTGATTAATACTGTACATATAATTGCTGCATATTAAACATGACATAAGCAAATAGTATAGAGATAACTCATGTATTGACTCTTCAAAGCATTTGAATAAATGAAAGGCTCTCTTTTCATGTCAAAGTCACACTCATTGTCCCAACAAGCGCGCTCTCACACATTTTGCTTATTTTCTCCACTCTTGATGGGACCTTAAGATCATTACAAGGATCCCACTAACAAAGTGCTTTTAGGATTAAGATTACTACTAATAAATATGGACTTTATTGAAGAGAAGAAATCAATTTTTTTTTACCAAAAATGTTTAAATTAAAAGTGGGTTTAGGGCATGACAATTAACCGATGGGCCTTTAGTTTTGTGTTTCACTTTTGCAATACAATCCTCAAGGAAATGGACCCAAACAAACAACACATAGAAACATCTATAAATAAACATGATAATGTACTAAATGTCCCTTGTCCCAATTCATAATTCATGTGCACGTGTGCCATTATCATTACATGGGTGTACACCAAGTGATGATTCGGTCACACGCACTTGCATGATCCTCCATGGCATGCCAATGCACGAACGGTTTAGATGTTCACAAGATAAAAAATCCCTACAATTAAGTTGATTTTCATTGTTCACACCAGTTACTCTTCATAAGGCATCACCGCATAGGTAAGAATGACATCATTGCATCTTTTAAGCCATTTATTTTGCTTCTTTCTCTAGATTCTTCTCCATTTCTCCATGCAATGACCCATACTTCTTTACTCCATTCCCCCACACAACTAGCCATATTGTGCAATTCGGTTTCTTCGGCTGCTATTAAAATTTTAGGAAATGAAATTGCATTTTATTGGTGGTGTGAATGGAAGAGAATTACAGGCTGAAGAGTAAGCTGGCTCGTGCATGTTCTGAAGTGACAGAATTCTATGGCAATGAGTTGACTCGCTCGAACTTGAACTTATCCTCTTTGGTTGTTGAGAATTACAAAGATGTTATACGTGGCTCGACAAATCCAACGTTGGTATTTTTGCAATTTGCTATTTTCCGTTCAAAACTGCAAATGTTCAGTCGCCTAACCAAGAACCTCCCCAGCCAAACTCAAAACTAGATTTGGGTATCCTTCATTTCCTCTTCTTTACACTCCTTATTTTTAATAATCATTCTTATATTTGTGTATATCTATGGTTGTACTTTTATTTTTAGATTCAAAAATGTTGAATGCACAGTTAAAATTGTACAGCAATTTTGACAGCCCTCTAACATGGGTGGAGCCCATGATTATTTTAATCGTAGACCCCACCAAATGTATGTGAGAGGGCTGTCAAAATTGATGTAACTCTAGCATTGTTCTTTCAGATTTTTTGGACTTAATGATTGATTGCGTACTTTTTTAACTTTATTATGGCTAAAGTTTAATCTCGGGCCTAAATAAAAAGGGCCCAAAAATTTGGGTCTTGGGAATTTTCCAGTGGGCAACTTATAAAAATATTCTTAAAATTAGGGATCTTTTGAAAAATCATATGAAATGTATTTTGAAAATAAAAAATATTGTTTAAAATTATGTGTCACTTTTTAATAATTAAGTGTCATAAAAAATGACACAATATCACTTTTTTAAGGTTAAATGTCATTTTTTTAAAGTTAAGTGACACCTTTTATTAAAAAGTGAGATACAATGTCACGTCACTTTATAAAAAAAGTGATATTTGTCACTCGAAAAAGTGACAAAAATTTCAAGAAAGTGAGAGAAAAAAAGAAGTAAAGAAATAATATGTAAAATTAAGTAACACAATGTCACTTTTTATTAAAAAATTGATGTTTGCTACTAAAAGAAAGTAGCAAAAATTTCAAGAAAGCGACACATAATAATAATAATAATAATAATAATAATAGTAGTAATAATAATAATAATAAATGACAAACACTAAAAAAAGTGACTGAAATTAAAAAAAAATGACAAATAGTAAAAAAAAGTGGTAGAAATCAAAAGAAGTTACAAACACTAAAAAAAGGTTACAAAAATTAAAAAAAGTGACCAAACAAATTAAAACATTGGAATCAATTCAATAAAATGACATAAATTTTGAAAAAATGACACAATCAATTACGTTGGATACATCTTTAGTCTATCAACTGCTAACATCATAAGCTTGTTTACAAAAAGTTTTCTCTAATCCACAGGAAAAAAGTCAATTGTAATCTAAAATAGTTATAAATAGCGAAATCTTCTACTTGTAGAAAAATGATATATTTGAGCAGGCTACATTAGTCTCTTGTATTGCCTAGTTCTAGCATTCACCAAAATTTCTTAGCCTTGTTCTATGAAGAATTGGACATTAACCACATCACCATTATCAACAATAGCATCTTAGATCAACCTGTACACCATCGAAAACCACATATGGTGATCAATCAAGAACAAGCATGATTCGACATAAACCACTACCATCTGCATCACTAAGAGTGAAAAAATATCGAATGTGTATAATCGAGTTGACTATTTCTCTCTACACTTGGTATTAGAACCATTGGAACTTTTCTGTCTGATTTGGCAATGTACATGCATATTAAGGCTCCATAAAAATTTAAAAATCAAATCATATCAAACAGGTAAAATCTTGTGTTAAACAGACATTTTGAAAGGGGTAAAGGAAACCTATATACCCTGAACATACATTTTGAAAGGGAAAAAGGAAAACATATATACCATGAACGCTAATTTTTTTTAATGAAACACCAAAATGTATATATAAAGTGCTAAAAATTCTGTTGTAAACGAAGCCGATACCAGAATCGCTCTGATATCACTTGTTGTGAAACAAATATCGGATTGAGATGTTGAAGTTATAAAGAATAATAAAGACAAAAATATGGTAGATAAATTAAGAGATTTTATTGACTCAAGAATAATGGAGAAGAGAGAAAATTACAATGGATCATATAATTCTAGTAATCAATTTTCTCACATTATGTAATTGTATAGAAGAGCCTAATATTTATAGGGAACATATAGGGGATGTCCAAACCCTCTTAGTAGAGTTGTTGATGAAGTATAATACCAAAAAATCGAGTCCAAAACAAATTACAACTCCCAATGAGTTTCCAAAATAGAACTTCAACTTGACATAGAACTCTAATAGCATTCGCACTTCAATTAAAATTCTTCAATTATTTCAACAAGAAATTCGGGTCACACCCAAATTCTAACAATCTCCACATTGACACTAATTTCACTGCAACGAACAAATCTCCAAAATATTCTCTACTTGGAGAAGAAAATCTGTCTGCAATGAATGAACCGACTTTTCAACAATAACCAAAACTGATTTCTCCAACCAACACAAAATACTCCACATCTTCTAATGAATCCAAGCACTATTCTGCAGAATTACCTCAAATTCCCAAAAAATCATAATGATTTTAAAATTCATCAAATTGGGCTGTAACACACCCCAAAGCAAAATCAAACCCAAATACTTTTAAAGAAGACCATTTGCTAGATTGTACCTTCTACTACGCTGAAAACATACTTAACAAAATCAGCATCCATATACATTTTACCACTGAGTCCTAAAGACAGTCCCTTCAACTTAATTAGCAACTCTAGCAACTGAATACAATGACACCGCATGTGATTGTGGCAAAGAGGCATTACCCATATCTTCTAAATTCCACTGAACTGTATCCTTCAAATTTGACCATTTATGAGCTTTTAAAGGTATTGTACCAAACAGAATGTCCACCACGGTACTGAACTTGTGCTGATGGACTCTTCTAGATTTCGCACATCCCTGTAACATGTATAACTGAGACATTTTTGTCCCTCCAATACAACTTTGGCACCCTTACAAATATTTAAAGTTCCACCTCTACCAAAGAACTCATAACATTTTGAATAAATGATAGACAACGAGATGAGATTCTTCTTCAAATCCAGATAATGTCGAACGTGGCTAAGTGTTTTAATTGTTCCATCCAAAAATTTCAATATGACTGTACCAATTCCAGCAACCCGACAAGGTGTGTTGTTTCCCATAACTACGACACCTTTCGAAATAGTTTCATATATAGTAAACAAGTCCTTATTAGGACACATGAAACACACACGTTGAATCAAGAATCCAATCTTCTTCCGATTTAGACTCAATGTCAGAAATATCTAAGAGATCTCCATTACTTACAATGTTCTCCGCGAGGTCTGCTTCGCCTGAAATATGTGAATATCTACTTGTAGTCATCATTTCTTTATTCTACAATTTGTAGCAATCCTTCTTCATGTTCCCCTTCTTCTTACAGTAATTACAAATCTAATTACTGAACTTAAATTTGGATCTGCCCCTTCCAGAATCACCATGAGAGCAACCAGGCCTTCTCCATCTCTGGTCTTAGAAACCAAATGCTTCATCTTCTCTTTTGAATATAAAACATCATACATCTCATCTATGGTATAAGATCGTGTCTCTAAATGAAGAAAACGAAGCGGGCAACGAACACAATAGGATCAAGACCAAATCTTCTTCACCATACTCTACTTCCAAAATTTTCAAATCAGTGACGATCTCTTTAAATACAACCAGGTGATCTTCCAATTATCCTCCTTCTGCCATTCGATGAGAAATGAGAGTATAAATGCTGCTTGAAGATCAACTTGCTTGTCAGGCTTTTAGTCATGCATAATTGTTCCAACTTCAACCATAAAGCAGATGTTGAATTCTCCTTGAAAATGTCCTGAAGAATAGTATTTGATAGATGAAGATGAATGTGAGAAATTACCTTCTTATCCTTTCATAATTTCTCCTCCGTGGTCAAAGTTGCGGACATCTTGTCAATTCCCAGCAGCACATCATCTAAATCTAACTGTTTGAGTACTACATGCATCTTAACCTACCATAACGAAAAATCTAGTGCTCCTATCCAAAAGATGAACGTCATACTTTATAAAAGCCATCACGAACAAAAAAACCTCGAACAAATCAAATCCTGCGCTCTTGCAGAATTGTTGAACTTAGGCTCTGATACCAGTTATTGTAAATGAAGTCGATACCAGAATTGCTCTGATACCACTTGTTGTGAAACAAACCACCAGATTGAGATTTTGAAGTTATATGACAAATAATGAAATATTAGATCAAGCAAAAGAATAATAAAGACAAAAATATGGTAGATGAATTAAGAGATTTCATTGACTCAAGAATAATGGAGAAGAGAGAAAATTACAATGGATCCTATAATTCTAATAATTAATTTTCTCACATTATGAAATTGTATAGAAGAGTATAATATTTATAGGGAACATGTAGGGGATGTCCAAACCCTCCTAGTAGACTTGTTAATGAATTATGATACCAAAAAACTGAGTCCAAAACAAATTACAACTCTTAATGGGTTTCAAAAATAGAATTTCAACTTGACATAGAATTTTAATAGCATTCCAAACTAAATTTTCTTGACGTGCATTTCAATTAGAATTCTTCAATTATTTCAACAAAAAATTTGGGCCACACCAAAATTCTAACATTGAACCAAACTCCTAAATGTTGATAAAACTTCCATAAAAAAGTGACACATCTAGCAATTGATAGCGAAGAAATTAAAAGCACCTTGCACTTGTGGGAACTTGCTGTGTTAGCATCTTTGATATTATGAAGAAATGTCCTTTCTCGTCGGTGGTAGCTTTCTTTATCAGATGGTACTTGGCGTTGTTGCATTGAAGCTTCACCGTCGCCCTCGTTCAACCATACAAAGCGCGAGGAAGAGTAGAGTCGTGGCATGGTTGAGGATTTTTTTGGTTGTAAAAGATTGGGAGTTTTCTAGAAATTGGGAATTGGGGGTATTGGTTTGGGTAGAGGTTTTGGAAACGTAATAATTACACAATTAAATGTTTTAATTAGTTAATAGAGTATTATTCAATTTCTTTAATTTTTCAAGGTAGGAAGTCTAATTTTCCCTTTTCCAAATGTTCATTGTACTGCAAATTGTGGGCCGGGTCAAGCCTATTATGAGCCCACTTCACACCTTGTTGGGTGCTTATTTCTTAGAGGAAATTACATCCAGGCAGGTTTTTAAGTTACCATTTTCAAAAATACAGAATCAAATTTATAATTACATAAACCAGGTTTAAATTATGAGTAAATGAATTTTTAATTAACACAACCACTTCCGCCATTTACGTTACAATTTGATAGAGAGGGCGGTTTAAATATGTAAGGTTATCTCTAATAACCACTTAATTCCCAAACACCGCCTCAATTCAAAAAATAAAAAACACAAAAATCTACCCCTCGTTTCTCAAATAAAAAAACCCAAAAACCTCTTATTCTAGTGGGAAGGCAACAATGGTGTTGAGGAAAAGTGGGTGCAAAAGAAGGGAGTGCAAGGAGAAGTTGGTGACGGCAGATTGTGACAGGAAATATGGTAATGTCTTTAACAAGGAGTTGTGACGGAAAGGCACAAACCGAAGCTGGAGATGGAGACGCACCTGGAACTGCACAAAGAAAGGGTAGAAGGTCAATTGCCTCTAAGGGAGTTCACAAAGAAATCCCTAAAACGCAAGCTGAATCGCGACGGAAAGGTAAAAAGACTTGCCGCGAAGAAATGCCCAGAAAATCGAAATCGAGATCGAAATCAAGGAATGTAAGTTCATTTTGGTACCTTGTCATTGTTGGACGTTAATTTGTGACCTATCATTTGCAACTTGTGACCTCATTCTCCTGTTTGAATGTAATAGTATCATTCGGGTCATAGTTGTTTGTTTGATTTGTGACCTAAAGTTTTGAATGCGGAATGATGTATTTGTGTTATGGTGTTGGGCTTTCCATTTCCATGTATTGTGGTTGGAGATTGTGAATGACATGTATTGTATAGAATCTATGACTACTTCCTTGGCAATGACCACATTTCAAGGTTTGTTTCCTCTCACTATGCGATCTTTTCATCTTTTCTGCCGGCCTTCTCGAACTCCTTTTTTGGTTTGGTGGTAATATGACTATGTTTTCTATTTCTTGAGTCGCAGTCCATTCGTTTTGATTACCGACTAGGAATACAGATTCCTGGTATGTATTCATGTAGGCCTCTCTTGTGTAATAGTATGAACAATAATCGTACAGATCTCCCTTCATAGCCCTTATCACTGCTAAAGTGTGTGGACATGGTATCTGATCAACTTGGAGCATCCTACATGTACACGTATGCTGCTATATGTTGACAACAAATGTGGAGCCTTTGTTCGCAACCGAAAATATAGTCTGGTTGGCAGGAGAAACCTGCGCAGAGAGAAAACATCATGTAAGGTTACATATAGAACGTTCAAGTTCATTATTAGGTCACATGTATTGAATAATCTAACATATATTATAATTACCCTCATGCTCTTCAACTCTGTGCTCATTTCTCTAATTAATTTCTCGTATTTAGTAGACAACTTCGTGAAAGTGCTATTTACAAGATCTCTATTCTTACAGCACCAAGATTATACGGTTTCTCGCAATGACTCCAACAAAGCCACAA
>CAIGRN010152378.1:0-13726 GCA_903798345.1 Fraxinus anomala
CAGGGGGCGAACACTAGAAAGCTTGAAAGTTTTGTTTGAAAGACTATTACCCCCTATAATAGATAAAACAAAAAAACCTAAGTGCCATCAGTAGACGTCTTCTTGCCGAAGAATCATACTAAAATTTATCTATTTTCTATCTATTTTAGAAATGAAAATTACAACTCGAAATTGACTAATATTTACAATGTGCGGCCGAAGTTGGAGCAAACTGCGGTTGCGATAGGGTCACGGGACTTAATGAAGCTGCGGTCCGTGACACTCGGGTCAGGCAATAGCGTTAGAGGTATTGCTTTAGACGTGCGGTCACATTGGTTCACTCTAAAAGTTCGATTATTTCCATTACAAGGGGAACTTTATGTTTAAGGCGTAGAGAAGAAAGTAATAGGGTAGTAATTTAACTTTTAAAGGTCGAAAAAGATTCTTGAAAAGGACTATCCCACGAATTAGAAACCTAGTGCAATGCTCCTTTGCTAGTTTCACTGCTGTACTATTAAAATATGATATGAAAATACACTCAAAATTCAAAAATTATTTTCATTCAATTCTTAATGCAACCTCGGCATTCTACAGAACTAAAAAATCCAGTGTAGATTGTCCTTTCCCGCTTTCTTGTGCACGGATTTTCAGTAAAAAATTTACTTGAAAAACTAGCTTTAAGTTAGGAAAGATTAATAAAATTATGAAAGATGTGAAGTTCAGTCAATGCTACGTTAAACCTAGGTGGAATGGGGAATTTGACTGTTTATATTAAAAAGGAAAATGAGTAGTAGTTAGGAAGAGAATATTTGTGTCACAATCCACTTGTTATTTTCAAATTTTGAATAGGCCATTTTTGTCAACGGAGTTTGGTAAGGCCAATTATTCTAGTTACTCGACAAATTTATGCTTAATTATGTATGAATTGACTCGTTTAGCCTTGTTCAATATTGTGTAATTTGATCATATTTTGAAAAAAACTCGTAACTTTTTTCTTCTTTGTATTATCCCGGTGCAAATTTTTGTTTTTGTCCTAACCTGTCTCCGATCCTGTGTATGAAATTTTTATGACAAGCATTTGACCTCGAGCAGGAATTTTTTTTTGGAGTTTCTGATTACCATTTATCTTTTGTACCCTTCAAAATTAGGTAGGGTTTGACTAATTTGAATCAAATTTCAACAAGTGCTGCATTGCATATATTCATGGACAAATGTGAATCAAGAATATTATATACAAACCCATGTATTTCTTTTAATCAAACTACCTGACTGTATTCTTTATTCATATGGATAAGGAAGAAGAATAGATTAGAAGGTAGAGATTTGACCTGACATCCAATACATGTAGATAGATTACAAAAAATATAACCAGGACTGAGAGCTAAAAGGTGAACGAAGCAAGATTTGTATTTGATGTGTCTGAATCTCTTATAGTTATATGTCCCATAGTCACTAATATAATATATGTTTTTCTTTTTTTTTCCTTTCTTCTCTTCCTCGATTTCTTTCGCTTTTCATTATTTTGGGGCGCGGGGTTAAGAGAGATGTTTAGGACAATAAATCATCATAATGATTGATCGTGCGTAAAAATGACATTTTTACAAAGTAATTTAAGACTTACTTTTTAAAAAAAGTAATTTTTGAGAGCAAAAAAGTAATTTTGAAAATTATGTTTGACAAAATAAGTATTTTAAAAATAAATTTAACTTATTTTTAATAAGTCTTGACCTCAAACAAACCAAAAAATTAGTACCTCCCATCTCTCTTTTATATTTTCATGCTAATCTGAACCTATATTAGAACCATATAGCCCCTATTTGGTTTATATAAAAATCTTTAAAAGTTGATAACATGCGCGATTGAAAAATTATGGATCTCATAAACTATATAATTAATATTAATTATTGATTTTGACATAAATTTTAATCAATATTTTAAGCTGAACCAAACAAGGACATAAAAAAATTATAACATTTACATTCATACACACAAATAGAGTTATGAATTTTCCAATTTTTTAAAACAGACCACCAATTGGGTAGAATAATTACTAATAACTTAAATACACAAAACAATAAGGACGACTTTGAAGGGTGACATACAAGTGACTCCAGCAAATGAAAGAAAGATAACTTCGATCAATCCAAAAGATTTGCTGTTCAAGAAAAAAAAAAAAAAAAAAAAAACTTCGTATTCTAAATTTGGTGACCTAGTCATGCGACACAATTTTTTTTTTAATTCAAGATTACTTTCATAGTTATCATATTACTCAGAGTAAACTTACGTTTGTCAATAGTCCCTCAAGACAATTTGACCAAAAAAAAATCCGCCCGTAGTTTCAACCTTTGTTTTCGAAAAGTGCCATGAATGCTTTATATCCATTGTCATGCAATATAATAAACCTCAACTATGACATAATAATAGTTAGACAACCTATTGAGATGAGTACGGTAAGTCTGGCAAGGTGTTTATAATCGGGAATAAATAGATAATATTTGTGGATCCTACAAAATATATGAATAAAAAGTTATTTGACCAATTTTTTAACTATATCATTTATATAACACTTAAAAACCAGTATCTAAACGTACTCTTCTTTCGATCATTTCCTATAAATAACTATAGGTGTGTTACATGGTAGATAATCATGTAGAATTTGTCGTGAATAGCGACATTCTTGAATGAACTGTGAAATAGAAAGAAGACTGAGAGACCAAATAACCTCAAAAGAAAGGGCAACTTGAAAAGCAACGGACCAAGGACCACGTTTGTCATCTAAGAAATGTACCCATTTTACACAGTCTTTGCCATTGTGTAATGACTTGGCTCTTTTGGGTCAAAACGATACTGATGCTCAAGTTTCATCTTAGAAGATTAAGATTGTTAAGAAAAAATGGTTCAAATTCTTATATATTGATTAATTTCTTTTATATTTATTCGATCTGAAATTTATTCACTAATATGTTGATCTAAGATGGTAGTTCGTTATAACACATTAATCTTGAAAATTGAATGCTCATTGACGCGTTAGATAGATAGAATTGTTCGTTTGAATTTAACGAACTCTAAAATCATATTAAAATTTGAGTACCATCTTAAAGGTCAATATTAATATTCGATGTGGGAAGAGACTCCAATCTCAATGTTGGGTTTGATACGAGTGTTCACGAGAATCGACAACTTGGGATCACAACAATCTCCTACTCCAAGAATCAATTTGAATCTTCAGAGTCGTCAAACAACCCAAGCTACTTAGAATTAAACTACTAAATCGATGGAGTATTTATTAATAATTTAAAGAAATAAAGCAGAAAAACTTGAAACTTTATGACCTCGAAGTAAGCCGATGTCGGTGTATAACATCTTCTGAGAACATCACATCCCTCGTCAATATCTTCATGTACACAATCATAGGTATCTCATGCAGTGTGAATGAGTAATTATAGTATAGTCAAGTCATTGATTAATTTACAGAATAAATCGTAAGTTACAAAAAATAAGAAGCACATATAAAATAACTTGAAGACAAAAAAAAAAAAATTGGTATTCAGTATTCCCTTTATCCATCACCAAATAATGCCTTGAAGTTTCAATCGAGATCTACGCGTTTTGGAAATGCCATGCAAGTTGACTTTACATATTAAATGCAAATTCTTACATGCATTTAGGCTTCCAGTAACATTAAACTCCATCCCTCTCATCTATATATACATATATGTGTGTCTATACAATATACAAGAACATAGTTTACATATAATTCATCTATATGTTTTTTTCACTCGTTAAAATTATGAAAAATAAGCTGTTTTCCCCTCCATTAATCATTTCTTGCATTATTTTAGCAGTTCTAACGTTATCTACACAATCTTCAGCAGATAATGTTTCGCCAGCAAATCCTGTCCCCCCTTCAACCATATGCAAATCCACCCCTTATCCTGGATTCTGCAAATCAATGCTCGATCCAAACTCAAATTCCACATCCAATGCGTACGATTACGGCCTGTTTTCTGTCCGAAAATCCTTATCCACTGCCCGGAAATTCCTTTCGTTGATTAACAAGTATCTGCGGGGGTCGAGAAATTTGACAATAACAGCTGTGAGATCTCTAGAAGATTGCAAATTTCTAGCTGAGCTTAACATTGATTTTCTAATGAGTTCTTTCGTTACTGTCAATGGAACTTCATCGAAAACTCTTCCGGTTTTTGAAGCTGACGACGTTCAGACACTTCTTAGCGCAATTTTGACAAACAGTCAGACGTGTGTGGATGGCCTTCAGGCTACAGCCTCAGCCTGGAGTGTAAGAAAAGGGATTTTATTGCCATTGACGAATGATACGAGGTTGTTCAGCGTTTCTTTAGCCCTTTTCACCAGAGCCTGGGTTCCTAAGCGGAAGAAGCCTTCACACTCAACAGGGAAACATTTGACATTCCAAAATGGCAGATTGAACCTAAAAATGTCTGCAAAAAATCTAGAAATCTTAAACACTGTCAGCAACAGGAGGCTGCTTCAGACAAATGATGATAATCAGGTTCGGGTTTTTAACCACTTTATCCAATTGCTTATGCTGTGGGCAAGACTTAAATTCAGGACCTTCTTCCGTGGCTTTGATACTCATTAATTGGAATTTTGTTTTCAACAGGTTCTAGTGAGTGACATTGTAGTTGTGAATCAGAATGGAACTGGGAATTTTACCACCGTGAACGATGCGGTGGCAGCGGCACCAGTAAACTCCAACGGCAGCGGCGGCTACTTTCTGATATATATAACTGCTGGTGTTTATGAAGAATATGTGTCTATTGCCAAGAACAAGAAATATTTGATGATGATTGGTGATGGAATCAATCAGACTATCATCACTGGAAATCATAGTTTTGTTGATGGATGGACTACATTCAACTCGTCAACCTTCGGTGAGTCCCTAGTTTTGTTTTCGACTTGAAATTGGTTCTATCAATTTGTGGGTCCCCCAACTTAGAAGATGAGTAATGCTATTCACAGTGAATACTATAGATAATTGACTAGTCATTTTACGGGACAAACACGTGACATTCTGTTATCCGATGTATTAATGTTGTAGTTTTTTATTGTCTCGTACATCAAATAACAAACTGACATGTGCATGTCGTATATGATGACTACCGGTAATTTTCATTATAAATAGCATTAAATTTTAGAAGATTGCAAGTTGTTTGTTCGTCTTTTTAACAGTTTTGAATTCACTGCTGAATAGTTTTTTGCTTTTCTTTCGTGTGCAGCTGTCGTTGGGGCAGGCTTCGTTGCAGTCAACATAACATTCAGAAACACGGCCGGAGCAATCAAACATCAAGCTGTTGCGGTCCGAAATGGTGCCGATTTATCCACATTCTATTTGTGCAGTTTCGAAGCGTACCAAGACACGTTATACGTTCATTCCCTCCGACAATTCTACAGAGAATGCGACATCTACGGCACAGTCGACTTCATATTCGGCAATGCTGCCGCCGTTTTCCAGAACTGCAACCTTTATCCCCGTCTCCCAATGCCCGGCCAATTCAATGCTATTACCGCACAGGGCAGAACGGATCCGAACCAGAACACCGGCATTTCCATTCATAACTGCACGATTCGACCGGCAGACAACCTGAATACGACCAGGATTGAGACATATTTGGGGAGGCCGTGGAAGGAATTTTCAAGGACAATTTACTTGCAAAGTTACATAGATGGTTTTATAAATCCATTGGGATGGCATGAATGGTCAGGAGATTTTGCACTGAATACTTCATATTATGCTGAGTTTAATAATACAGGGCTAGGATCCAACACTAGCGGGAGAGTAAATTGGCCTGGATTTCATGTTATTGATTCTACAGATGCTGCTAATTTTACTGTGTCAAATTTCCTGCTTGGAGATGACTGGATATTTGATACTGGAGTGCCATACGACGGTGGATTATTATGAAGCATGCTTGTTACGCTCGACCAACAGAGAAACAAGTCAAATTGAGGTTCTGAAAACATGTCCTGCTTGTAAATCGTCATTTTATTTTTTATTTTTTTGGAAATAAATTATTGTAATTGTTTTACTGAATTTAATAAAAATGTGAAAGTTTAGCCTTCTCAAGGACTGGATAGGTTAGATTTTTGGAATCACAAGGGCTAATAACACTCGTCAATTTTTAAACCAAAAATCCTCATAGATATATTTAAGGGATCAACCGAGGAAGATCTCAACAAGTTCACAGGATTGAGATTTCATCCTCATATATTCAGTAAAGAAAACAAGTGGGAAAAAGTTAATATAAAATAAAATAATGGGTCAACTCAAACCACGTAATCATATTTGGCTAACTTAAGAAATTTGCATTCGAATAAATTTATACGTAAATAAGAAGTTCAGAAAGAAAGAATTCTTTTTAGTTTTTAAATTAACCAAAAACCTCCTCTTTGAATTGTTGAGTTATTGAAAGCAAGAAGACAACACAATTTTGACTGAATAGCTGCACGAACAGCACTATAGGTACATAAGAAATCATCAGAAAATACACTAGAAAGGTTTTCATTGGAAGAACAAAAAAAGGCTAATAGGGTACTGCCACGTCAACACCCTATTCAAATTCTGTCAAAAAAGCATATACCTGTAGGTTTATTGTAGTTGCACCTATAGGAGTCGTTGTGTCAAGTGCTTACGTATGAGCATTTTCTGTCGATTGAACAAAAATGGATTATAATTGTATGCAATATCTGCAGATATATCTCGATGACGATCTAAAGCGCTCATGATATTGTTATAAATATATAAATGAAAATTAAGAGTGCCAAACAAGATACACGTCCAATTGAAATGTGGTGTGATTGTATCCCGATGTTTAAAGACAATTTACCCACATCTACAATGTATCAAGTGCAAGCAAAATTTGGAACACTTTTGCCTCCATATATTTTTTTTCCTTTTATAAACGTGCCTATAACTTTTCATTAAAATCATTAATTCATATCAACTAGTATTGGAAAAGAAAAATGTGCTTTTCATAATTAATGAACGAAAACGACACGTTTCTTGGTAGACGAGGGGTTCAAATTAATAAGTGATATTTTTATTTAGAATTTTATGCTTATTCTGTCGTCCGAACTTAAAGTCATAATTCTTTTCTTCAAATTATTTGGTTAAATCTCAGTGTTGCTCACGGTTTACAATAAAATCTAAACAAAATAAATTACTCTACTTTTTTACAATTTAAACTTGAATATAAACTAATAAATTAGTTCATTCTTTATCAATTTAATCTTTTCGACCCAACAAAATATCAAAGTAAATTTTAATATCGTGAGTTTAACCTTTTCAACTCTCAATTCTAAAAAATTCCACGTGTCTTAAGTTTTAGCCTCGGTTTATGGGATTAAAATTAAAATTTTGATAAAAATTAATAAAATGTGTAGTTACAAAAATTGTGGTTAAAATTAACTATTGAATTTAACTTAAATTTTAATCCCTACCAAATAAGGCCTGGATGGAAAAATAATTCAATTACTTAAAATTGACATAAAACACAGTCGAACTATTTCTCATGTTATCTGGTTTTCATTTCACTGTGCTAAAATTCTACTTTTTCAAAAAATGTGCAATATGTAATTAAAATTAAACTTCATCTTTAAAAAATAAAACTTAGGAGAACTGCAAACTTGAAACTATTCGTGCATTACATGTTGCATAATGCCACGTAGTTGACACTGTACTTATCCGTCCGGCCTATGCCACGCCATGGACGGTAGACATTTTCCGGCACAGGCCTCACGTAGTTGACACTGTACTTAATCAAATATGTTATATTTTGGATGTCACACTCCAAATCCTAGTTGGAAATTAAACAATAAAGAACAGTTCTTTTATTTTTTTTATTTTTTATTATAAATGCAACCAAAACCAAATACTATCAAATACAGATATTCAAGAAATTCAATTAAATAGTGTAAAAAATATCTCGTTTCATTTCTTTATAAAATTCAATAATATGATAATTTCTCAATTTAAATGTGATTTCCAACAATTCACATTACAGCAAACAGTTTATATACACAGCAAGGTAAAACCGAGAGGAGAGAGATAAGATTGTGGTAATGTCCTCACTTGTCAAGTTTGCTGCTTACTTCTCATCCTCGTAACCTGACGCCCTTCCACTTCTCCCAATCAAATATGTCTCTGGTAAGCGGTTGTCCCCATTAATTTCAAGACCGTGATAAGATCGGGTAGCAAAATATTCCGCCCCAGACTTTGCATCGGCCTTCTTGATAGAGAGGGAGTCACTATCACGTACTAGTAGAGCCTTTTCTGTAACATCGACTAATGCAAGAATCTCATCCTTCTCTATGGTGTCATCATCTGGTTGGAAAACATTAGACATTATGAAACGTGATGCATGAAAAAAAGAGTTAACAATCCAAATGAAAATAATTGCGTACTTATGTCCCTTGAAGAAAGTAAACAAGAAATTGCATAAGCCAAAAGAAAAGGAAATAAAGTACCTTCGGGGTCTAGATTTTCCACATACCCACCCTTGAGGAAAGAGAAACGTGCTTCTTCTGACTGTTTCCTTACTTCAAATGAACGTGAAGCAATCAAATCTGAAAATTCCATCACGTATTCACCCGTCCATTGACTGCCCCTGATAATGCAATCCAGAATTGTGAGGACCTGATATTGTTGTCTCAAATGCGAACATGGAAGAACCGGATTCCGTTGGATGAAAAAAAAATGAAAGAAAGAAAGACAGAAGCCTTACTTTGCAAGTTTGCATCATTAGTTCAGCCTATAACCTTTCTATTTGATTAGTTAAGCGTCTATGACAAAATTATCTGATTTAAGATAGGTTTTTCTAATTTTTGCAGACCTTAATTATTTCATGTAAATTCCTAAAGCAATCTTGCATGAGTAGAAACTTCTTTTGCTGCAATAATATATTAAAATCAGAGTCACAGATCATTTTCCAACTCTCAGTAAATTTAAATGTTTCTTATAACAAAAGGTAATACGAGAATTTAGTAAACTGGCATGCTACTTCCAACTCCTTACATACTGGAAGTTTGGGAAAGGTAAACTAGAGTTCAAATATTTGAAAGTCAAGGCATGCAATTGGAAAAATCCTACAGAAAATCAAGCACGCACAAAGCTCATCTTGCTTAACTTTATCTAATACAAAAGTAAAAGGAGAGAATCATTATTCATAATATTAATATGCTAATCAAAGAAGAAGATCACCCTAGTTTTTTGGTGTGTTAAAAATTTTATTCGATCCTTTGTAAGCTCTCCACTATATATTGTTTACTCAAAGAAAGAAAGACGGTAAAACCTAAGAATCTTCATTTTTCAATCACAAAGTAAGAATTTACAATTTACAATAGAGAGTAAATATTCATTTCATAAATTTAATAGTTGGTGGAGTTAGAGGGGTTTGTATAAATACAAACTCACACAATTCTATAAAATTGTAATCTTATGGAATAATTACTCATCAACCAGCTATTCCATACCCTTTTCTGTTCATGATTTCATGGGTTTTTATGAGGTCCCTCAAAAATTATGTTCACGTTTTTATCTCTTAAGTTCCATGGAGAGCTGGCTTATTTTTCTGTTTTCATTCTCTCTAACACTTGTATCCCCCACTTCTCAATGATGCCCTGCTTCTTCCTCATTTACTCCTTAAATAACCCTAATGATCCTCAAATCTCTCCAACTTCTCCTCAGTGATCCCTCAATAACAGTAATATGATGTTATACTCAACCATCTAACCTTTCAAATTTCCTTCCCATCGCCAGCTAAAAAATGCTCCATACCTAGCTTGGTTATAACACATAACAAAGGGATGGACTACAAAGAAGAAGTAAATCTGAACAACAAGATTACTAATAGAAATATTTGATGCGCAAAATAGGTCGTCAAATAACCACGTGGATCAAGTTAACAACCTAAATAGTGTGAAAAACAAATAGGTGCAGTCAAAAATATTACCTGCATAAGGCAACCATGGCTTCAAAAGGAGTAATAATGGGAGCTAAGAACTCCTTGCTATCCAATAGAGCTGTTTGCGCACAGGAGACAAAAACGAAAACATCACACTGCCATGATACATAAAAAGAGTTCAGTATTGTAGCCACAAGCAAGAAAAAAAGGAATCTGCAAGCATTTAATGAGGTTCACCTCGGGAAAATTAGCAAGTTTAGCTGGGTTTGGTCTTCCCATGACAAAAGTATAAGCTTTTTTCCCAGCTTGTGTTATCATTTCCTTCATGCGATGAATCATATTAAGGTAGCCGGCTGCAATAAAAGTTCGCAACAGAAAAGACTTCAGCCTCTGGCAGAAGCATGCACTAGAAGAGTCATGAAACATGATGAAAACTCAAAGGTTATATTCAATCTTGTCAAGTTGTCACAAACAACTCATAAATTCCAAACAAGAAAATATTGATTATCTAGATTGTACCGCCGTTTGAATATTGTAAAGGTGAGACATTTCCAAATCAAAATTTTATGTGATGTGAACATTCTCGTATATAATCTCTGGAAAGGGAACAATAAATCTAAGTTCCTTACCATGCTCCTCTCTTTTATCAGATTATTAATGTTTTATCCTTACCAATCAATTTTATCAAGAGTTACATTGTAATGTGGATTATATTTGAAGGCAGATGTAGAAACTATATATTGTAACCTAATTACATGACCAAAATGGGATGGGACACTTCGATTACTATCTTCATTGCATATTTTCAGGAATATGTAACCAATATATGGACGCTTCATATATTTTCTATTAGAAATTAAAATTCACCAATCTTATATAAATAGTATCCACGGCACCAAAAACATATATTTCTTCAACTACCTAACGACAAGGTACTTTGGAAAAGATCATATGAAATAAAGAATATTCAGGGAACCTCACATCAAGGATCCTACATCATTTCTTAGTTCTTACAATGGCACTCTGTCTCACTTATGCAATTTTCGACATGGGGTACTTCGCCATAACCTCTTGGGCATATTCTTGAAAAAAAGTTCTCATCTGATGCAAAGTTGTAAGACAAACTCAGCAATTCACAAATGGTTAATACGATTTTCACTCCAAAGATTATAGACCAACTCTGAAACACGGACACTTCAACTATGATAGTGTGTTCTTGTTGGACACGTATCGGATACCAACACTCTTCGGGCATTCTACCGTAGTCATTTTTATTTCTTTATAAAAAATATTATATATTTTAACTCAAAGTTATTATTAAATAACAAATAAATACTCATATTTAATTAACGAGTCGACTTGGTGTACTGTCAATACTTTTTGGTAAAAGTGTCTTGTTGGACGCACATGTCCATGTCGATGCATCATAGTAGACCAGTAATGCAACCGATCCATAATAGCACTTGTGCACTCTTGGGCATGGCATCAAAAGGAAGATAGTATGCATCGAATTGAGGAAGAAATATGGGATATCTTTGGCATTACATTGGCAGAAAGCTAAATTCTTTTCTCATTCGGCAGGACCGGACATCACATAACTGAAGCAAAGTTTTTCAAACTGAAGAAGAAGAAGAAAAAATCAAACTGAAGCATACCAACTCCAAGGGTTCCCACCAAGATTCCAATTATGTTAGCATCCTTTGCTTTCTCAACTAAATAATATCTGCAGGAGTTTATTGAAGTAATATATTATACATAAACTGCAAATGCGTAACTTGTTTAGCTAAAGATTAAATAATTCATTCGCACATGTTTACGACTGGTACCTGCGGTTAAGAATTTTTTTCTGCCGAGATACATCAGTAACCAAGCAATCTTCAGTTGCATCATACCTGACTAAAATCAATGTCAAGACATCAACAAAGTGATAAGCTATGTAACATGACAAAATGAAGGGATAAAGAGATAAAAGAAGCAGAGTCTAATAAATTGACGCTGAAGATAAATCTTAAGGTAATGCCCATTCCCAGGCTGGTATTACCCAAACTGTCAATTTTATTGGGAAGGTAGAAAATGAGGAATCCAACTGTTTATATTATTTTTCTTCTTTAACAATAAACTCTGCAGCACAATCCCCCGGAAAATCTATGCTCTTACCTATTTCACAACTATTGAATTGTAGTACAACATTTGAAAAAGCTGGATTGTCCCAACCGATCCAAAAAATCAAATAATCATCCATTTTGTGTCCTTCAGGTAAACTCCAAGTCAAGCCTCCTATGCCATAAGCCATACTGGTTCCCTTGACAAGACCATTAGAAGCTTCGCTATCAACTAATTTAAGTCTACTTTCAGATTTAGAAGTTTCTGGGGGGCATACAATGGAACACCTAACATCTGCATAAAGGGGTTCTAATCCAGATGTGGATCCAAAGAACCTTGGCACGTCGGAGATTAGTTCTTCTTTGATTTCTTGTATTGCATGTGCATATTCCAATCCATAAAGAACCTGAATTTTTAAAGAGAAGATACTGGTGACCGTTGATTGATAAGTATCGCCAGTAAAAAAGTCTGATGGATTCTGGACTAAGGAAAGATTGAATAAATTAAAACTCCATGATGATTTATTTTCAATCAATCACATTCTATATGCATCCATGAGCATGTACAAACATGTTTTTATGGTATATATTTCAGCGCTCATATTACATGTAAAAACAGAGAAGTGAGGGAAATATCTACAACTGTAATTATTTTAACCCTT
Organism: Fraxinus anomala; assembly: GCA_903798345.1. NCBI lineage: Eukaryota > Viridiplantae > Streptophyta > Magnoliopsida > Lamiales > Oleaceae > Fraxinus > Fraxinus anomala. The sequence goes on from CAIGRN010152378.1 coordinate 12,682, forward strand.
TTTACCATGTAATCTTGTCATTGAATAACAAAACTGAGTCAACTAACGCAATTTCCATCTCTGAATTCTAAGTGATTTTCTACAAGGACAGCATCAAAGATGTGCAGACCCTGCAATTTTAAACTCTAAATATTAAACCCTCTCTTCGTACCATTATGAACAAGAAGAGCACTTAAAAAAAGAGGTCTCTTCTCTCAATTCATTAACCTTTTGATTCACGGGCTGGAAATATGGTAACAGCATCACAGCCTTTTTGTAATCTTTAACACTATGAAGACATGAAACTTCATAAAACTAGCTTGATAATTATATATAATTGAAATATTATCGAACATAACCCAACAATTCTTTGAAAGCTCGTTGAATTTTCATCAGACACAAGGATTTACAACTATTACATACTTCAATCCATTTTCCACATTATCTGCTGTTTCTCTTCATAAAAATGGTAATCACAGATTGGAATCAAATTGGCTATTCAAATAAGACGGAACATCACAACTAATTCCTTAGTAATTTAGTTCATGGGAAAACAACAGTTGACAGGCTGAAAAGAGCTTAAATGTGATGCAGAAAAAGCAACAAATACTTCAATATCTAAAATAAATTAATCCTAACAGCTATTTGGTAGATTCAAGATTGAAGGAAAACAATTATTTTTTGAGATGCAAGTTTCCACAACTGACAGTTATCGCACAAGGACAAAAGTTGTTATTTGTCAAAAAATATAGCATAAAGAAATTCGAGAAAACAAACAAAGTTCGTTACGAAACAAGGTGAAAAAAACATACATCAATTTGTCATACTACTTTTGATTATTGGAAAGCAGACTTGAAGCATAAATTATCATATTTCATTAACAGTTGAACCAATAAAATTAATTTGTAGTTAAATAAGAGCGTTTATCATACCAAAATAGGCTTGCCAATTCTCTGACCACAATTGCGCAAGTTAGTCACACAATTTGACACACTGATAGCAGCTTTCCCAAAAATGAATAATGCAGGAAGAGTTGTTGTCCTGAAACCAAGAATATAAAATGAAA
>CAIGRN010152390.1:0-13692 GCA_903798345.1 Fraxinus anomala
GTTGTAATAAATTTATGTCTAATTTATCACGTAACTATAAATCAAAGTAAAAGTTTATCAATTTTTTGAGATGCGTTACTAAGATGTAGAATCCCTCTTATTATTCAATTTTTAGTACAGCAATTAAAATGACTTATTATTATCATGCGAATTGGTCAAAATTCCAAATTTATTTTAAAGTTTATCTCAATAGCAAATAAATATAATCATATATATGACATTTCTATATCTCTATAAAAGATACCAACATATAAGAAAGTATTAAACGAATTATAGCATCTAAAAATCATGTGAATTATAGATGTATATATCTATCCTTTATCGAATCTCATAATGCTTATTACTACGTGCTAACGATCATATTATCTCTCTCGATAACAATAAAATCCACAAACAATTCAACTAATGGTCAATTAATTGAAAAGCAAGCTAAATCATAATAAACACTCAAAACATTCAAATAAAATAACGTCAAACTAATTATTTAAACCAAAAATCTCATAATAAAAGTTCATATATATCTTAGCAATGTAAAAATGTAGCCTAACATAATATCAAGATTAAATAAATAAAAGTGGAACGACATCACCGAAAATTGACGAAACGTGAACAAATTTGAAATTAATTCCGTCTCTTCAGCGGCTACCCGTCCGTCCTCTTCTGTGTGTATATATATGTGTATAATATGTGGGTGTTTGGTCCTCATTTTTTAGGAAGAGTTAGTTTTTGAATAGTGATTGATGAGAGAATGTGAGGTGGAAAAGTGATGAAATTTTTTTGATTTGTGTGTAATATTATTTTATTTAAAAAATAAGTGATTAAAATTGAGTACCGTAGAAAAATGAATGAAAAAAAAAAGGAAAAAGAATGGGTGCACTTTTTTCTTCAGCCGCTGCACTTTTTTCTTCTCTATCTTTCTGCCGGCGCGTGTATATATATTTAATTCAGCCAGCCAACTTTTCCTTTTGTAATTGCTTTAACAAGTGGTTTTAATGGGAAAAAAATCCAATTTCTGCCTCCTGCAATCTGCTGCCAATGTGTGTATATTAATATTAATTTCACAGCAGCTCTTCCTTTGCCTTGTAAAGCTTCATTCGTCGTTTTTTTCCCTCCAGCCTCTATATTTTTTTCCCCACAACGTGTGTGTATATACATAACCTAAATTTTTAATCCAACCAAAAGTTCAAGTGGAGGCCCAATTAATTCAAATACCCAATTAAATTAATGTTTGGTTCCAAGTCCTCAATTATTTCGTGTAATGCAAGTTAGTCCTTGAGTCCACTTAATTATGCAATCAATGCCAATTTAGTCTATGTACTTTGGATTTTGTCAATTTTCGTCACCTCTTGCTTCTTTCCTTCAATTCATTTTCATTCATAGAGTTTCACCTATTAAATATAAAATGCAACAATTTAGAATATATTTTATTAAAAAACTATTAAATATCGTTATTTTAGGTCCTGAATAAGTGTATTTATCAGCATTATGTTTCACAATAATATTTCTTAAATTGTGTGTTGTACAGTGAATAAAAGGAGTTTTACTTATGTGGAACCCATAAAACATACTTAAAACGAAATTAAGTTTTAAAAATAATAAAAGATATCACAAAATAGAATTTTAACTAAAATACAAGATTATGAGAAATTTGAAAAATTTGCGTCCAGAATGTACTATGCGGCCGCATAGTGGCATAGTGTAAATCTATGGGATCGCATAGACCAATTGAAATCCTCCTCTTTGATTGCGGTAAAGGGGCATGCACTTGCATGTCCTGGTTGTTCCTTTCAGCATTTTCATCCATTACTTGAATCAAGTTACTCCACTTCGACCTAGTCATAGACCCTTCCACAACGACCAATGAATCCTTGTCCGAACTTGCCTTCGTATCATGGATCACATCACCTATTCAATGCTCTTTGTAATTTAAGTGATGAACTCGTCGAACCACCATGTCTCAGCCGAACCTCCATGATCAAGGCGAGGTGATGCGAAGTGCTGCAACACCGATCCGAGACTAATGACCTTTAAGCATATAAGGTGTGTTTCCTAAAAGATCGTTTGCGTAATATCTGCTATAATTAATTGATGTGACCTCTTTGTAGCGGCTACTATACCAAGTCAATTTGTCAGTCTACTCTTACATGCCACCCTAGGTTGTAGGATAGTTACTTGTCAGAAACATTAAATGCCACTGACCTTAGGATTGACGGAATGACGCTACGGTTAGACGACTCAGCCATTAAGATGAAGCCACGTGTCTCTTCATTTAATGGTTATCATTAAATACACTTTTGTTAGTAACTTACTTGATCGGCAGAGTACATGTGATCGCCTCTTCCCTCTTCGAAGAATATCACGTGTTTTTAATAGTTTGTTCAAGTGTGCAGACATAGGCTACAAGGACACGATTGAAGTCGCAATTTGTTGACCATGTCACTCATGCAAAAATCGAGATCAACGTCATTATAAGGTTTTGTTTGGGCTCCATTAATTTGATAATATATTTTCTATCTCTTTTTTTTTAATCACATTTTATCTAATAAAATAATATTACACGTAAATTTAAAATTTTTCATTCTTTTTTAATTACATTCTTAAAAAATTCACTATTATAAAATATTTTTTTTAAAAAAATCTAATTATAATGGAGTTCAAATAAGGATTAAGCTCATATTTGAACCACATTCTCATTTTTATTATTATTTTTCTATTTATTTTCAATCACACATTTTTTTAATAAAATAATATTTTTAATCACATCAATAAAACATGATGCAAGTATAAGGATGTAATCGTCCTTCACTCACATGAAATTGAAGGTCAAAATACTAGATATTTGTGCACAAATGTAAGGAACCCTCTTCCCCATGAGTATATTCGGCAGGGATCACATCATACAAGCACACACATCGAGCACGTTTTTGTTTAATCAATTGTTTAATTGGTGGAGCGGAGTTGGTCAGCTATTCAGAAAGATATTTTAGTAGGGTGGCGATATACTTTTCCACTCGCAGTGATCATCACATTCTTCTGCTAGTTTTTGATATTAGTCAATCTTGCCGACTACTTGGCCCCTCCAATTTTTCAATTTTAATAATTTTTTTTACTGTTTTAATAATATTTTTCTGGAAATTAATAAAAATTAAAACAAAATACAAGCCAACTGTCATACACAAATGAGCAAGACGATTTACTCTTTCATATTCTCATTCACGTTTATGATTTTCTTGAATCTTAAAAGGCCAGAAAACTAAAGTTTGATTTAAGTTTGTGGAATGAAAAACATGCTTAATGTTTGTCGAGTAGCATCTCATCGATTTTAATTTAGTCGTTATCAATTGCAACCCGTCTCTCTAGTTGTAACATATGATATAGCAAATGTATTAATTAGATATAATTAAATGGTATAAAACAAATAACGAAAGAAAATGAATAAAAATATCAAATACGAAAATACCTTCTGCAACTTTCTTTGAATCATCTAATGTTAATGAATAAAAATATCAAATACGAAAATACCTTCTGCAACTTTCTTTGAATCATCTAATGTTTCTATATCATCTAAATATTGATGAATCACTATATGTTTCTTATTACTATGAATCAATTCTTAGTAATACTCACCACTTCAACCATCGCTGCACGTAACAAACTCATAAAAACGAAGAAATGAACATGAATCCAAATATGAAATTCAATATATAAATATATAGAGAATAGAGATTCACGTACCTTTATTGTTATAATTTAAGAGGAGGAGAAATAACAGGAGTTATAAAATTATTATAAGTATGGTATATTTAACGTTTTAGGCCTTGGGCTTAGAGTTGAGATGAGTAATTGTCTAATTAGGCATTAAGTTAAACTAAGTTAATATTGGGTTCAATTGGACTGGGTATAATATGGATGTGTTTTTTAAATTGAAATGTGTTTAGTTTTAATCGAGTTCCATAAAATTGAATTAATTTATTTTCAAGTTTATTTTTGTAAGTGGTTTGACAATTTTTAATGATTTTGTAAGTTTGAAATCTAAACTAAACCATTTCGAAGCGATTTGATTTGAATTAAAATCAAAATGTTGGTGGATTCATGAGGATCATAATCAACGATTTCAAAAAATGGAGATCAATTTAATTTTGGGATTCTACAATTTCGTTGTTTAACCCTAAAAGATTTTGCTGTTGTTAAGAGTTTTATCATTTTTGAACTTAAGCCCCTGTTTGACACACATTTTTTTAAAAATATATGTTTTCATTTTTTAATAAAATAATATTTTTGATCATATCAATAATTTTTTCATATTTTTTAACCATATATTTCTTATTATATTATTATTTAAAAAATATATTTTTTTTTCAATAATATTCATCAAATACGCCTTAAACTTCTATTATTATTATTTTCCTTTTTATTAAAACAAAACAATACAATTTTCTCACATAGATTTTCTTATGTCATGAAAAAGCGGAATTGATTGAGCCGCACCAAAGCCGGAATTGAATTGAGCCACGTGTATCTTGCATTTCTAATTTATAATAGGGTGTGCCAGACTGTTGCCCACTGCACACAGTGAAATCATAATGGATTTTTTAAAGATCATCTTCTTCTTTTCTTTTTTCATTAAACTTAGCCTCAAACTAGCTTGTAGGTCGTGGATTTAGCCGACACATTCTTATAAAATTTATTCTTTCAAAATTTATTTTTAACTATATATTTTTAATAAACTAATATTTTTTATTACATTAATAATATTTTCTTACATTTTAATCACATATTTTCCATCATATCACTATTAAAATACATTTTTTCTCAGTAATATCAATCAAACACACATTTAATTAAAGTTGATTTCAAATTGAATTGATATATATTAATACTTCATTTTGAATAATGTTATTTATCAGTATGATGATGAAATATCGATGATGTGACAGTCTATATAAAATAATAGAATTTGACAGTTTAATTTTTATGGAAAAGACGAAGAGGAGAGAGAGAAATGTGAGGTATAATGCGATGACACATTATCGTTATTATATCATCATGATAAATAGAATTATTCTTTCATGTCATATCAAATTTAAAACTATTTGTAACTGCAGGACTCATCTCTCGTTCATAGTGGAGAGAAATTTTGCCCATCAATAAGTTGAAAAGATAAGGTCTTGTTATCTCATCGGTGGGGTCTAAAATATCTACGAGGTGACAAGATCATATTTTATCACTTCATCAGTTGACAAAATATTTCCTACCCACGATGTGCATGAGATCAATTTTGTTCATAAGTGTAACATAAATTTAAAATTGTTAATGTTAGCTCAGCCAGATGAACCATAATGACAAGGGTGGCCTGGCAGGTGAACATGATAGCAATCTATAGGCTTTTTTAGTGACTAGTAAGACAAATAAAAACCGTAACATAGTGCTAGGAATTGACCAATCAATGGGTGCCCCTACCCCAATTTACCTACAATTCAACCTTTTTGGCGTGTAAAATCCTAGACGGCCTTATGCACATGTGACCTGTTTACACTTTACAGGCCTTGAGCGTAGAAATAAAAGGACTTTCGAGCAAGAGTCAAATAAAAAACAAATTCCGTAAATCATGTGAATTGTTGGTTGGCCTCCTATGGCTATTGATTAAGTCCCATTTTTCGGTGAAAAATGAATATTATAATATTGATTTTTTTTTTTTTCTAATAATGTGTAATTAAGTCTATATTTGATCTTTATTATTTTTAAAAACTAAAGGCCCATTTTGGTTTATATTTCGATTTTTAATTTTGAATGTATTTTCCATTTTGAGAGTGTTTGTTTTAAGGTTTCCAAAAATACGTTTGATTTATTATTTTAAAAAAATATTTTTCAAAATAGAAAAAAAAAATGTTTGGTTTAAAATTTTGTTTTATTACAATTTATTCTATTAAATTTGATTATTCAGAAAAAAAGAACAGTTTTATGTTAATATATTATATACATTTTAAAGTTGGTGAATTTTATAATATTTTTCTCATTAAAAATTTAAAAAATAAATTAATTTCAAAATATAGGGAAAAAAAAAAAACTAAGTCGTCGACTTAAAATATTCTTGTTTATGTTCATTTAAATATTTTTATGTAAATAATCATTAATAGATAGAACTATTTTTATTTTTCTAGAAATTTTATAATCTTTATTTTTTCAGAACTTTAATTTTAATTTTTTAGAATTATATATATATTTTTAGAATTTTAGATTTTATTTTTTCAATTTTTTATTTTATAAAATTTGTCAATTTTATTTTTTCAATTTACGTTTTTGGATATTAATTTTATATAATTTTTAAATTTTCATTTGTTAGAATTTTTTTTTATAATTTATAATTTTTAAATTATATTTAAATGCTTGTTTTTCATTTTAAGTATTTTCAGAGTTTTTACTAAAAATACATAAAATGTCAAAAATATATTTTGAGTTTTATGTTATAAATTTATATTTATTTTCGAAAATGCATTTTTAGCAATAATCGACCAAATACGGTTTCAATATTTTGCAAATTTGGGAACTGAAAACAGCTTGAAATAGCAAACTGAACTCATCCTAATTTTTTCAAAATTCATTTTCAATCACACAATTTTTCATAAAATAAGTTTACACATAAACAAAAAAAAAAAAAAATCTTTATTTTTTAACCACACATTCTTTAAAATTTCACTATTCCTAAACACATTTGAGTTTTGCAACATTGAAATGTCATTTGAATATTATGTACACCGGAGTGTAAATCGAGATGTACATGTAAAATTTTACTCATAAAATGGGGCTAAAACAAAGACAAAGTAGAGAAAATTTTAATTTAAGGGCCAAATTATTTTATTAAGGAATGTGATTTAAAATGAGTTTGAGAAAAGAGTAAGGCCCCGTTTGATTCAACAAAAATTTCATGAAAAATGGAAATTAAATTCCATTTCCATCGAAATGGTATATTTGATTGGCCCGATTTTCTTGACAATTCATTTACTCACTTTTGCCTCACACGGTTGGTTTTCCATGGATTTGAGGAAAATGAATTCCCACCAATTTGATGGAATTTGGTTATCTAGGTTTTTTTTTTGTTTTTTGTTTTTCATTTTTTTTTTTTTTTGTTTTTGTAATGAAAACAAATTTTATGGACAATTGCAAAATTTTTTTTTTTTAATGGACAATTTTCATGGAAACAACAAAGTCAAACGATCACCAAAAGATTCAAAATTTCAACATTTTTCAGATGAAAAATTATACAAATCAAACACAATTAATTGACAATTTTCAGGAAAATAATTCCAGGCAATTCAATTACATGGAATTCATTTTCTCACCACCCAAATTTCACTTTTGCAATCAAACACCCTAATACTATTTAGCATTATTGATGTTACAACATCGGTATAGATGAAGCTGAAATACGTTGTCTAATTTTATTTGTCTACCAATTAATTATTGATACATCAATTGACATTAAAATGTCACATATTTTTATACATAACGAGTAGTTATAAAAAGTTGGATATATTAATTTAAAATAAAATATCGATAATAAATTGTGTAGATTGTAAATTAGATATAAAAAATTGGACAACAGATTTCAAATTATCCACCCTATGTGTCATCAAATTAAATGAAAATACAATTTAATAAATTACATAATTCCAATTTTAATTAAATCCGTCAAATAAATTGATACTTTAACATCATTAATATTATATAGCATTATTCATGAAACGCTACAACATCTCGTGGATTACGCGGTTGCTTATTCATAGAAGATTAGAGATTACCCAATCAAAGCATAGCCTGCCCCATTTTATTATTCTACCCTTCTCATTTTACTCGTGCCTTTCATTTATTTATAGTACCAAACTAACATCTTCTGGCATACAAGCCACCTACTATAATAAAGTAGTTCTTTTCTACTCCACCACCACCACAAGCAGAAAACAAAAGAAGAATAGTCATGTCGAGATCAGCAATAGAACTCGACTTTTTGGGCATGGAAAAGAAGTTTTCTCCTCCTTCTAAGCCTTCCAGCTTCGAACGCCGAAGAAGCTTTCGAGGTTTTCATACTTCTTATTTCTGTATGTTTGAAGTTTGAAATGGAGCGTGTTAATTTCATGGCGTTGATGAGTTTTTTTTTCTTATATTTTGTGGGGTTTAGATATACAAGGAGTTGTCTCTAAGATCAATCCAGAGGTTCTGAAAACTGTGATAGCAAATGGTTCCTTGGGTCTGAATAAACCGGTTTCTGTTCCTTGTACGCCAAAGGAAGATACTGCCTTTCCCTCATTGCCACTTCATGATTCTACCATTAGGTAACAGCCTTCGAAAAAATGAAAGGAAGAAAAATAAAAATGAATTATCGCCTTTTCGCCTTTTCGTTTCTTGCATGTGGCTAGATAATATTTTCTGGTATTTTTTTAGGCACAACTGTGAGCCTAAAATAGGCACTGAAACTGCTCCCATGACGATTTTCTACAATGGGATGGTCGCTGTTTTTGATATTTCTCCAGACAAGGTTTCATTTTTTTTCACATTATCATTAATTAACAAAAAGAAAATGAAAAAGAAAATTAATGAATGGTGCACCGCAGGCGCAGGATATTCTCCTACTTGCTGAGGAAGGAGTTCAAAAACCTGCCGAATCCTCAGATTCTAAAGCGACATCTGACCAAAAGGATATATTGGGAACCCTCAATGGAGGTGTGGATCAATTTTTCTTTCTTTAGGCATGTTTGGTTCATTTTAGATTCTTCATAATCTTATCTTTGTATTTTCAGACTTTCCTATAGCAAGGAGGCAGTCATTGCAGAGGTTTCTGGAGAAGAGAAAAGAGAGGTTGGTATAATGTAGTTATTGTAATAGGGTACTAGGAAGCGAAGATTTCAATTTAATTCTTCGTTTATTAATGTGCTGGTTGAGGCAATTAATGCCGCCTTCAAGAGTATCTCTTTCTTTTATTTTCTTCCTTCTCTTTTAATGTTTATTTTTAGAAATATTTGATTAATTAGGAACGCAGATGTTAGATTATAGTTACTATTTGGCTATAGATTTCATGTGAGGGTTGGAAGAGTCGCGAATGTACCCGTAAAGAAAATTATCTTTACATGTAAATAAATGAATTTCAAATGATGAATGAAGAAAAATTGCAGAATCCAAAGTATCTCTAGTTTACGGCCGGATGAATGAACCACCTCCAACTGAAAAAGCTTATTCAGTGGTCATCGCTAAAAGGTTTTTTGTCCAAATTTTTGGGGTTGCTTTTTCCAATAAAAGTTGGTTCCAATATTTGATTAATTTGGAACGCTGATGTTAGATTATAGTTACTGTTTGGCATTAGATTTCGTGTGGGTTTGGAAAATTGGTGAACGTACTCGTGAAGAAAATGACCTTCACATGTAAATGAATGAATTTGAAATGATGAATGAAGAAAATATTGCAGAATCAAGAGAGTTTAGTTTATGGCTAGATGAATTAACCACCTCGAACTGAAAAAGCTTATTCAATGGTCATCACTAAATGCTTCTAGACCAAATTTTTGGGGTTGTTTTTTCCTATGGAAGTCGATTATAATTTTTAATGTTATTTGTACCGGTAATCAACAGCACATTAGGATGACATAGTCTTAGAAAAACGAGGTTGAAACAAGGAAACGCTTACATTGGTTATCTAGGAACACAGAGATGAGCAAGGGCACAATAATCAACAAATTTGTTCAAGCAAAAAATAAAAGAAAATAAACAAGTTAACTTTTTAATTTTATTTTAGTAAGGCAGAAGAAAAAAAAATTATATGTTTTTGGACGATTGCTATAATATAACAATGTTATTATGAAATTTACTTGCAGGTCGAATATGGTGGAACCGTATGGATGTCCAAACAAGCACTTTAATTCTGGCCACATCGTATTCAGCTAAATAATGAGAATATACATATAGTTCGTTGTTTGAAATTGGGAATTGCTGTAGTGTATTTATAATTGAATCTTGTCTGACTTTATAGTCAATTAATCCTAATCTTTTATCAAGTAGATATATATAGCAGTATGTTGTTTGAAATTGGGAATTGCTAGTTTATTTATAATTGAATGTTGTTTGACTTTATAGTCAATTAATCTTAATCTTTTATAAAGTAGGGTCGTGACCTCTCTTTCCTTGCAACTTCTAGGCGTCTTTGTCTTTCCACATTTTACTCGTGTGTATAGATACGAATATTCTTAGTACTTTTCAAAGTCTTATCATATTATTATATATGTTAGTTTTGAATATGGTAGTGATTGTTTATGATTTTGGTAAGAGTTGCTTAGAAAGTTGTCGATGGTGGGGTACATTAGAATGACCAGCACTTATCCTTTTTGCCAAAATTGAAGTGGAAACGTGAATGTTTGGACTTGGAGTGATTTACTAATTACTAGTCAACTTTTGCTACTAGTAAGAAACTTTCAAGATGATCCAAGTCTTTTTTCCTAAGCTATATTGTCTAAAATACAATTCAATTAGTTAGAACTATTCTAGCAAATCTCTTATCAACACGATAGAATTTAAAAATTTTCAAACTTTTGTAGAAAGCAAGTCATAATTATAATTTCATGTTAATCACCTAGTGTCAAAAGATTTACATTTGAAAATTCTTTTGAGTAAATGCATAAAATTAAGCAAGTAGAAATCAATCTCTAATTTCAAACCTCTTGCATAACTAAGTAGGGATGACAAATGGGCCGACTTGTCCGACGGCTAGTGGGCTTTGCTCGTCCAAATTCGATCCATGGACTGCTTCGTTTTGAGCTAAGTCATGGGCTGAACTGAGTTTACATTAGGGCAACTTATAAAAATATTCTTAAAATTAGGTGTCTTCATATAAAAAGTATTTTGAAAGTAAAAAATACTGTTTAAAATTGTCACCTCTTTTTTTTTTTTTAATTATTAAAAAGTGACACAATGACACTTTTTAAGTTGAATGTCACTTTTATTTTAAAAAAATGACGTCGTCTTTAAAAAAAGTGACAGAAATTTCAAGAAAGTGACAAATACTAATAAAAATAAGACAAATTCAAAAAAGTGACAAACATCCAAAAAAGTGATAAAACACGAATTAAAACATTGGAATCAGTTCAAAGTGTCAACAAAAAAAAGAAGTGATAACCACTGTCCCTTCATATCTCAATTCATCGCAACCATTATCTACCAACTCGGCCAATCCATTGCCCTCCACTTAATGAAGAACCCAACAAGAGAACAAGCTAATTTTTTCTTTCAATCTCCATTGCCAGAAAAAGCTAAGCCCCCCCCTCCCCCTCTCTATGTTTTTCTATATTTATCCACACAATCCTCAACGTCGTTACAAAATGTCTAGTTTATACACACCACCACCTCCATTGTTGCTGCTCATCAATGCTGACAACGGCTCTGCCATGCCCACCGATAATAGAACTATACCCAACAGTTATCGTATAAACGCCTCATCATCATCATCATCATCATCACCACCACCACCACCGTCTGAATCTTCTAATTCTTCGTCAATTAGTATAGTGATCGTTGTAATCGTCTTAGCCATTATTGTCTCATCGTTCATTTACTTCTTTAAAAAAGTGACAAAAAATTAAAAAAGTGACAGGAATCCAAAAAAGTAACAAACACAAAACAAACATGTAGATAGATTCGACAGATAATTTAATTTTCTTCTACGTGCTTTTTTTGTGATTATATTTATTTTATTAATTAAACATATAACATAATTTCATTTTAAGAACATAATAATCTATAAGTTGAGAGGGGTGGGGATTTAAAAAAGTGACAAACATTAAAAAAAGTAACAAAACACAAGACTGACACTTGAAGTGAAAATTGGACAGATGACTCAGATTGATAGAGATGTTGCATCCCCAAAAAACAATACTTGTAGAGGAAATTTGATTTACCAACATAACAAGATGGGTTAAACATGTTTTGCTGGTAATCAACCAAACTGGAAAATAGAATTCTATTGAAATTAAAGTATGTGTTATATCATTTGTATCATAATAGATAATTGAAAAAAGTATCAGATATTGAGATGCAAAGGCCAAAGTAGAAAGGTTAAATTTATAGTCAATGACCAAAATTTCCTTCAGCAACTAGAAAACAGATTCCTACTTTCTAAATACTCACTTAACTAAGTAAAAGAAAATATGGTTAGCTAGCATGTCTGCTCAAAATTCAGAGTTACCTACAAAGCGTTTGAATACACAACTAGATGTTTCAAAAGGTTTTTTTTTATGTTAAAAGACCATGAGATACCACTCTCAAAGTGATTGAAATGTTCTCGTGCCAAAATTTATTTAAGAATTGAACTAAGAACTAAACAACTATTTCCTAATGGTAAATGCACAAATGTTTTCATAGTAATTTATTTTCCCCACACTAAATTTGCCATCAGTCCTTGTTGTGCTAGTTGATTAGAATGCTTGACAACTTAAGCTCAATACACTCCATAACATATCATTGCCATTGTTAAAGAGTTTACCGAACAATAGGTGATCCCAAATTAACAAATCAGCAGTATTCTTAATTTTAGGAAATAAATTATCCTAAAAGTTTAATCATAATAACTTGATTTTAGGACAATAAACATTTCAAATATATTTAAAGTACTTAAAAGCAAAAAAATACAAGTTATAGTACACAAAAAACTAAACATTTCAACATAAAATCGAATAAAAACCATTAAAAAGTTTAAAATAATGAACAATTTTGTCTAACCATAGGTCTATAAACTTTAGAAGATTGTTTTTTTCTTCTTTGAACTTCCTTCTTCACCAACATTGAGGAGATTCTGATTTTGTAGGTTATGATTTGGGGCTTTTAGAAATTTGGTGGTTCAAAGTTTCTTAGAGAGAAGTCGGATGAGAAGGCAAGAAAATCCTTGATGAGGAGGTTTTTTCTTTGGAATCTTCTGGAATGGCGTCTGTTGAGGAGGAAGGTTATTGATTTATTTTCAGTAGTTTAGAGCGTATTAATTAATTGTTTAAAATATTTAACTAATTTAAGTGTATTTTTCAAATTAGTTATTTTAATAGAGTGTTTGACCTAATTTCTCCTTCACATTATTATTTGTTAGGTATTTGCTGTAATTGGCAAGTCTGTGAACAAAATGGACTAAAATTGATATATTGCAAAAGTCAAGAAGTAATGTGCAATTAGTGAAAATTGAGTTATATTAGGTCTAGAGTTCGAGAATGGAAAAGAATGAAAAACGGCGCTGAAATTTCGCTAAACCGTCGTCAAGATTTGGCTCGAGTATCAGAAATAAAAANAAAATTGATATATTGCAAAAGTCAAGAAGTAATGTGCAATTAGTGAAAATTGAGTTATATTAGGTCTAGAGTTCGAGAATGGAAAAGAATGAAAAACGGCGCTGAAATTTCGCTAAACCGTCGTCAAGATTTGGCTCGAGTATCAGAAATAAAAAGGGCATCGCTCGCCTGTTGCTAGACCTTTACTCGAGCGACACTCTATCACTCAGCTATTGCTCGAGCGATAGGGTTATCTGAGGAATTTTTAATTCATTTTAAGGTTTTTTTATCTTGCCCATTCATACATTGACCAACATATAAATACCTGAACGCCTTTGAACGATTTTTTCTAAGGTTGAACATTGAGAACAATACATTCCCTTCATATCATCTTCATAAATTTG
>CAIGRN010152415.1:0-14218 GCA_903798345.1 Fraxinus anomala
GGCCTAAAGCTGCCAAACCATCAAATCATTTAATGCGACATAACTTAGGATTGACTGATAGATACCTATGACAAGAAGACTTAACCGCAAGGATGAAGCCACGTGTATCTTCATCCTAAGGCTCTCGTTTATCACTTTCTAATATAAAATCACATACTTAAGTGCAATTAAAAGGTAATGCAAATTAACTCTCACACTGTAAACTTTGCTCTCTTATCCTGTTCCTTATGTTATCTCCAGTTTCGAACCCCTTCATTGTAGTGGATCGCATCTCTAGCACATCCCACACTCAATTACGTATTTTACTTAAGTTAATTTGACCGTTAGTGTTACACCCCATTTCATACAAGTCAAAGGTCAATATTATTTATTCAAAGTCAAAGGTTTGGCTAGTTAAAGTCATAGTCAATTAGAGACTTAATTGGAATAAATTATTTTATTGGAGTTTATTTTATAATTTATAATACTTGGGGGTTTAAGGTGGATTAAATTTAAAGTTGGGGATGTAATTACCTATCATTGGAAATTATATGACCAAATATTGTATTATATGAAGGTTGGAGGACTTCCTTTGCAATTAAGAGTTAGTGACCACTAACTATTATACATTTAACCCATTTCTCATTTCTATACTCACACAGAAGCAAGAAATGGTGAGCAGAGCAGACCGAAAAAAGGAAAGAAAGAAAAAGGGAAGAAGAAGGAGTAAGCGTTGATTTCCGCAATCTTGGATTAATTTATCTATTTCTTCAATAGATAAACGAATAATTTATGTTGAATTTTCTAGGGTTCTAATTGGTTAAGTAAATGTTTAGATTGAAGGAAAGAGTATGATTTCAAGTTGATCTTTTGGATTTGTGAAAGATTTTTGTATAAAGGTAAGTTATACCATTTTTGGCAAACCCTAGAATTTTAATTGGGTTCTTGAATAAAGATAGTTTGGGAAAATGAAAGTGTTGATGATATACTCACTTCAAAGAATGAATTTACAAAATAAAATGAAAGTTTTTTAAAATAAGCAATTCTTCTGAAAGTAAAATTCAGTTCAGTTAAACAATTTCATTGGCTTAGAATATGAGTATTGAATATTTCAACATATCTAAAGTTATTTTTAAAACCATCAGGTGATTTTACCCAAGTCATACTTGTGTGAATGTGTTTCCACAGTATATGATCACATATAGTTATTTTACCCGCTCTGCACTAATGTGAATGTGTTTCTACGGTGTATGACGTTATGATGATTTTACCCGATCTGCACTATTATGAATGTGTTTCCATAGTGTATGACAAGATTATAACTTTCGGACATCTCTGCGCTTGTATGATCAAACTTTCAGAATTGAATAACTTTGCTTTGTATATCGGTATTAATCGATGCATGGGTATTGTTATTTCGGGTACCATTTTGGTGTGATTTTTCAGTATTACTACAGTGTTAGGCTTTTGATGTAATTGGCAAGTCTGTTAACAAAATGGATTAAATTCAATACGTTGTAAAAGTCAAGGAGTAAGTTTCAAATGGTAGAAATTGAGTTGTATAAGGTATAGGGTTCGAGAATGGAAATAAAGGAAAAACGACGCCGCAATTTCGCTAGACTGTCGTCATGATTTGGCTCTAGCGGCATAAATAGTAACATGTCCCTAACCTGTTGCTACGATTTCGATCGAGCGACACACCATTGCTAGCCTGTCGCCCAAG
This sequence comes from Fraxinus anomala, assembly GCA_903798345.1. Taxonomy (NCBI): domain Eukaryota; kingdom Viridiplantae; phylum Streptophyta; class Magnoliopsida; order Lamiales; family Oleaceae; genus Fraxinus; species Fraxinus anomala. Next base: position 1,703 of record CAIGRN010152415.1, read on the forward strand.
TGTCGCTCGAGCAATAGGGATTCTCGAAAAATTTTATTTCGCATTTTTAAGGCTTTTTGTTCGACCCATTCAATCCCAAAACTTAAACTATAAATACCAAATACCTCTGAACGGTTTTCAGAAGGTTGATCATTGAAGAAAACTCATATTACTTATTATCCTCTTGTTCAAATTTATCTATAAGCTTTCAACCTTCAAAGTGTGATTTGTTCTTGGCATTGAAAACATCAAAACCACTTAATCCAAATATCAAATTGCTACTTCCTACATATCTATCAGGGTTCTAAAGATCAAAGGAAGGTGACTGGAGTTCCAGTTGTTGGAGAATGTGGAGTTCTTCGTTGATCTACAGGAGATAGATGAATTCATAAAGTCGAGAGTTGCTGCAGGAGCACGCAATCTATGAGGGCTTTGAAAACTGCAGTTGGGAGTTGGTGCAGAAGTACGCAATCAAGGAAAGCTATGAGAATTGTAGTCAGGATGTCATAAAATACTAGTGGTAGTCATGTCTAGCGGACTGTAAGTTCAAAATTCGTTTATAGTGGATTTCTGATTTTTTACCCAGTTGAGAATTCTACGTGATCATTCCTTGTGTTTGTTTATTGCTTTCATACAACTAAGGTATTTCAACATAGGAAAATTTGGATTGTTTGGTTAACCATCTAGAGATAATTAATAGTGACTTTTTGCTAATTAATTATTAAGTTTTAATTCAGCATAACCACCTATTTACCCTCATCTAGGTGTAGTTTGGGTCGAACCTCGTTATTTCAATTGGTATCAGAGCTTGATTTTGATTCCTGACCATTAAATTATTCTAGATGAGTCAGTCCTTGTTTGTGCCTCCATTTTTCGAAGGAATCAACTATGATTATTGAAAAGTTCGAATGAGAGCTTTTCTTAAAGTATTGGATGAACGTATTTGGATAAGCGTTCAAATTGGGTGGACTGTACTTTCAACCCTTGTTGCTGGTTTAGCTACACTTTCACTCTGGACTACAGATGAATTAGATGAGTATAATTGGAACAGTAAGGGTCTTCATGCCTTGTTCATGGCTGTGCCTGCTGAAGAGTTTAGGAGAATATCAATGTGTGAAATTGTTAAAGAAGTTTGGGATATCTTAGAGACTATACACAAGGGAACTAAAATCGTTAAGAACTCTAAACTGCAGATATTGACCTCTAAGTTTGAAGAAACTAGAATGAAGGACGATGAATATTTTGATAAATTCTATGCGAAGCTTAATGATATAAGCAAATGTTAATCTCTAGATTTGAAGACATTAGAATGAAAGACGATGAATCGTTCGATGAATTTTATGTAAAGCTTAATGATATAATTAATCCAAGTTTCAATCTAGGTGAGAAGATCCTCGAGTCTAAAATTGTTAGAAAAGTTCTTAGATCCCTATCTGAAAGGTTTAGACATAAGATCGCCGCAATTGAAGAAAGTATGGACTTAGATGCAGTTAAGATGGATGAACTCGTACGATCTCTCCAAACCTATGAACTTACCATATCTCAATCGAAAAAGGTTAAATCCATAGCCATAAACACTTTTAGGGAAGAAGAGAGTAAGTCGACTGATGCTGAGACCCTTAGGAATGACGAAATAGCTTATTTTGTTAAAAAAATGTAGAAAGCGATGAGGAATATGAGAAAGCCTCAAGAACGGAAAAATGATGTCCCTAGCAAATTCTCGAAAGATAACCGTGAGAAGAATAATCCTATGACTTCTAATAAGAAAACCCAGTCAGTTATATGCCATAGGTATTAGGGTTTTGGTCATTATAGGAATGAATGCCTAACTTGAAGAAGAATTTGAAAAAAGGAAGGCGTAAAACATTAGTAGTGACCTTGAGTGATGATGAATCAGATTCGAGTGTTCAGAGTGATACTTCTGGTGGTGAGAACGAACAAAGTTTTATGGCCTTCACGTCTATATCTAAGATTGAATTTGATAAGGAGAATGAAATGATGGAGAATGATGAACATAATGAAAAGTCTGAGGAAGATTTTGAGGATGAGATTGATATTCATAAGTCTTATCGTGAGTTATTTGAGAAGAGTCTTAAAATCAAGAAGGTCAATAAAGCTGTACTGAAAAAGGTTAATGAACTTGAAAGAAAGAGATAGAGAAAAACTCATAGGCGACTTTCAGGACTCTACCAAAAATCTGAGTGAGTTGAAACTTATTAACGAGAACTTAGAAGCCAGAGTTAAATCCTTAACAAGTGATCTTAAAAAATCTAACACACAACTTCGTTCTTTTATGAGTGGTACGCAGAAACTCGATAATCTGTTAGAGATGAATAAGCCTGTTGGAAATAGGCATGGTCGGGTTACGTTCAAAATGGTAATACTACTACTAGTATATCCAAGACCACGTTCGTTCCAACAACCTACAAAGCTTAGAATATTGTTAATCCTGAACCCAAGGGCAAGAATGTGTTAGAATCGAGACCTACTAGACAATGTAGGATCAATCGCCCTATAAATCGCAATGAATGCTTAACCTCAAAACCTTTCCACGCATTAAAAATAATTTTGTGCATTAAAAGTCATTCGAATACAATAATTTGATCAAATGTAAAAATGACTTTTAAAAAAAATGATATTTGGACTTGAAAAACACTTTTTATCTTGAAAAGTTTTAAAAACACTCTCCAAAAGTCCATGCCTTTCAAAACCTTCAAATCGGAACAAATGGGGTCAAAACGTAAAAAAAGCCGAACTGCCCGGCGATCGACCGGTCGGAAGATGTTGTCTACCGAAAATTTTCAACGGTCCAAAATTTGACCATTCTGATAACTAATTTTTTCTATACAAACGACTATATTGGTCATCCTGATAAGAGTCGGTTGACCAGATGTGGTCATCCGAACTCCTAGAATTATTTTATGTTTTGAACTCTATAAATACTTCTACTTCTTGCATTAAAAAATAAATAAACATTCTTCAAGAGTATCAAAGTGAGATATCTTTTGAAAGATTTCTTTAAGTTTACATTAGCATTCATTTCATTTATTTCTTCATATCAAAAACTTTGATTGATTCAAACTCTTTAATTATCATCTTCATCAAATGTTTTCATCTCTCTTTTTGTATTTAACTTATTTCTAGTATTCATAAAAGAGAAACATATTTTGAAGAAGATTTTATAACTTGCATTGCATATATTTCTTCTACCACTTCATATTAAAAACTTTGATTGATTGAATCAAACTTGTAAAATCATCATAATCATCAAAGTTTCTCATCTCTTTCTTGGTACTTAATTTTACACAGTAATTTATTAAAAGTGATATATATTTTGAGAAAATATTTGAACTTATATTGCATTTATTTGTTCTTCATCTTCTCTTTAAAAAAAAAACTTTGATTGATTGAATCAAATTTCTAATTATTATATACATCAAAGTCTTTCATCTAACACTTGAGATATCATTTATTGCTATTTATTGAAGTGTTATACTCTCTTAATACTTAACTTATTTGTATTATTTATCAAGAGATGAATTTCATCGTAAAATCACTTTGATAAAGTGTGGGTCGTGTTGAAGTCCCATAAAGATCAACATTGTATAAGGATCGGTGCTCCTTGTTGTAAGTAACTGTGTGGGTCATATTGAGATCCCATAAAACTCAATAGTATGGGTCCTATTGAGGTCCCGTTAAAATTCAATAGTGGGTCGTGTTAAGATTTCGTAAACCTCAATATTGTATAATGATCGGTGCTCCTTGTTTGTAAGTCACTGAAAGTGTTATAAATAGTTGGATTCAACCATAAGTCAATCAATATAATGAAAAGAATTTGCTTATGCTAGAGTGCTTGGTAACGAAAGATGTAGATCATTGTTTTAGATGGAACCTCCACAATTACATCATTTACATCGTCTATCCCTTTTACTTATCGCTTTTATATTTGCGCTTATTATTTGAATTGATCTATTTAGCCTTTATTTGTTGAATTTAGATTATTTTTTCAAATTTAGTTTTAAAAACAAATTCATCCTCTATTGGTTAATTATCCTTGAGCTTTCAATCTTTACAATTAGGTTGTTACTTGGAACCTAAATCTTAGGATTTCCAGTTAACTAGATTGGGTTTTCATTTTATCGATCTATTCCTTCATTTTAGTCCCATTCCCCCCGATGATTTCTCAACTAACCCTCTATGCAACCCTTTAGTTAGTTGATTCACAATATTGTCCTTTGACCTTACTAGTCAATGGGTATATGCCATCAATACATGTTGCTCTGTACCCAGCCGATTGTAGATTGACTATCACAGTGTATGCATATTGTAGATGCATGCTTTAACCACATTGAAATATCATCTAAGAAAGGGCGTAGTCATTATGCTTCTTCCTTATATTTATCCAGCACAATAATTTTAGATTTCATTGTGGATTTTCCTAGAATAGCCTGTTTTGAGGATTTCTAAGACACAGTTGCATCTTCTAGTGTGAACACATATCCACTAGTAGACCTCGAGTCTTTTATATTTGACATCCAGTTTGTATCACTTTATCCTTTTAGGAAGCTGGATATCTTATATAGTGCAGTCCACATTTACGAGTATATCTTAAATATTTTAGTACTCTTACAATTGCTTGCCAATGGTCCGCTCCAGGATTACTCATATATCTACTTAACTCATTTATTACATAGGCTATGTCAGGTCTTGTACAACTCATTAAATACATTAGACTACCAATCATTCTAGAATACTCTATTTGAGAAATACTCTTTCTTTTATTCTTGGATAGATGTACACTTATGTCCATCGGTATTCTGGAAACACGAGTATCATCTTTACTCAAATTTTCAACAATATTTTCAATATAATGTGACTGATTTAAGACAAGCCCATCTAATGTTCTAGAGATCTTTATTCCTAAGATAATATTGGTCAGTCCCATATCTTTCATGTCAAATCTTAAATTCAGCATATCTTTGATATATTTGATTATCATATCATTACTACTTACAATGAGCATGTCATCAATGTATAGACACAGAATAACATATTCATTCTCAATGTCTTTGATATAAACAAATTTATCGCATTTGTCGATTTCAAATCCACTTTCTATCGTAACACTGTCTAGTTTTTCTTGTCATTATTTCGGTACTTGTTTTAAACCATACAAATATTTCACCAGTTTATAGACTTTCTTTTCATGTCTAGGTACAGTAAAACCCTCTGGTTTTCCATGTAGATATCTTTATCCAAATCTCCATTCAACAAAATTTGTTTTCACATCATTTTGATGTACTTTAAGATTGTGAATGACTCCAATTGCTAGTACCATCCATATGGAATTTATTATTGTCACAGGAGAATAGGTATCAAAGTAGTCTAAACCTTCGTGTTGTCTATAACCTTGAATTACAAGCCTCACCTTGTATTTATCAATTGATCCATTAACTCCTAAGTGTCATTTTACAGTATAGAATCAATTTCGCTTTTAATGGCCTCTTTCCACAAATGTCCTTTAGTAGAGCTTACAACCTCTTTTAAATTTCAAGGTTCACTTTCTTGCATATGGGTTAAAAAGTTCGGACCAAAATGTTTTTCTATCCTTTCTTTTCTACTACATCTAGGTTTATCTTGAACCTCTTCATTTTCTTCGTGTTCTTGGTCTCGACTATTTTCACAAATAGTCTCAAATGTTCATTTTGATGAACTTAGTCCTTCTTTGGACTAACAAGGAAATACATGTTTAAAAAAATGATGTATTTATTAATTCTATTGTCATGTTCTTGTGTATGTTTAGAACTTTAGACTCATGTACAAAGAATTGATATGCACTACTATTATGTGCATAATCCATGAAAATGAAATCAACTATTTTTGGACGGATTTTCACCTTCTTAGATGTAGGTACAACCACTTTAGCAAAACATCCCATATTCATAAGAATTTATAGAAAGGCTTCCTTTCTTTCCACAATTCAAATGGAGTATTGTCTTTCTTTTTTCGGGGCACCTTATTTAAAATAACATTTGCTGAAAAAATAGTTTCTTCCCACTGTTTTGAGGCAACCCAGAACATAATAATATTGTATTTATCATCTCTTTCAAGGTAAGGTTCTTCTTCTTAGCAACACCATTTAAATGAGGGGAATAAGGTACTGCGGTTTCATGGATTATACTATTTTGAGCACATAATTCACTAAACAGTGATTCATACTCATCATCTCGGTCACTTCTGAGCAACTTAATTTTATTGTTGAGTTGATTCTCAACAAATTTTCCTATTACTTCGTCCTTGCTTTTAAGTAGATACATGATAAGTGTATTTTTATACACTTATTCGGGGTCTAAAATATCGATATTTGACAATTATTTAGACAAAATAATTCTAAATTATTGTATTTTATGTTATATAGGTAAAACTCAATAGTTGAATGAGGAATTGGAAGAAACAAAAGAAAATCAAGAAAAAAGGCAAAGTCCAAAGTTTGAGAACCAAATTGTAATATTCAATAGTTGATTCGGACCACAAGACGATACTTTGAAAATTTTTAGGAGACAATTGAACGGAATTTGAACTCAAAAAGGAATGGAATTTGTAAAATATTATCAAAATTAATTTTCAATCGCATTAGTTATATTCTAAATTTTTATCCAAAAATTGAGACCTATTTTTGGCATAGTTAACGTTCGAATTGGAAAAATTAAATCTAGAAAAGATGTATCCCTTTGAGTTAGCTTTCCAGAACATTTTGAATTGCCTCAATCGAAAATCGGGAGAAAAAGTTATGGCCCAAAATACCGATTGCTGTGTAGTGACAAAAAAATCGCGCGCAAAGACAACTTTCCTTATTCGATTGAAATTATTTTGAAATCCAATTTGGACGTGATTTTCAACCAATTTTCTACTCTTACAAATATCTAACATCAAAATACATAATAGGGACCTCTCATATATACATATTATATTCAAATACTTATCAATTATTATCATCTAAGCAGGAAAATTTATAATTTTTGTAAGAGAATTGAAGGGGAGTTTCAAAAATTTAATCAAGTGAAAATTCAAACTTACTTTTTGGGCAAAAAAGAGAAGTCACAAATGGAGATTCATTAAGAAACCATTGAAGAGACTCAAGATTTCAAAATTCATCTTCTCAATTTATCAAAAATTCGGGTTATATCTTTTCACTTAAATATGATTTCTTGTAATTTCGATATGTTAGACTCGTTTTATACATTGTTAGAATGAGATGAATCATTGTTATGATATTTTCAGTTTTTAATTAATTATTTTGACTTAAATTTGATTTGATTTGTGAATGTTTATTATTATTTTTATCGTTTTTTTTTTTCAATTGCTTGATCACTAGTGGATTTTATTGTTATTAAGAAAGACAATAGGGTTTAAATACAATATAATAATTATTGTAAAGTTCGATAGAGGGTATAGATATACTTCTATGCTTTATATGATTTCAATAGGTATTTTAGTACTTGTTAATGTATTTATCATGTTTGTATCTTTGATCAAAAGATAAAATGGTGAGATGAAGGGAATATATTTAATCGCTATTGAGAGAGACTTTCAATTAAATTAGGAATATTGACTAACATGAATGATTTTAAATTGTCACTTTTATTGGTACACTACAAATGAAATAATGAGGGAGATTCTACATCTTAACAATGCTTCTAACATATTTGAAAAACACATTTACTTACTTTCACTAGTTTAATAGATAATTTAGGGATTAGTATAGAAAAATCACAAAATTTTTGTGTTATTCGATTAAAGTTGCAATCAATTTTAACTCAATCAAACACGTAATCCTCACAGGTTCGACAGTCTATTCATCACTTTATTACTTAACCACGATCCCGTGCACTTGCAGACTTTTAAAAGATCAAATTTTTGGCGTCGTTATCGGAGACTATTGTTTTTGATAATTTTAGTTAATTTTAGATTTAATCTAAATTTTACAATTTTTTTGTTTAGTTCATTACATTAGGAAAAACTTTATAGTGTTTCCTGTTTTCATTTTCAGGACCTTGTATACGAAGTTCAAGAACCGGTGATCTTGTTCAATTTGACTTGTAGATCGAACAAAGATTCAAACTTAAAAAAAGATAACAGTTGGAAACATACCAAAAAAAAAAAAAAAAAAAAAAATAACCCAGGAATACAAACCATGGCATAGGAGGAAAGTATCCTTTTCTCGTTGCAAAAGTATATGAGTGGAAGAAAAAAAAATATAAAAACTCAAGAAAAAGACAGTTAGAAGAAGGATATAGTTTACCAACAACAAGTNAAAAAAAAAGGCATGGCAGAGAAAAATCCTAATCAAATAGACACCGGGGCTAATCTGAAAGCAATACAACCAAATGTGGTTGTAGCTAATGAAAATGTAAGGCTAATGGGGGATTACGTTCTATCAGTTGTGGAAAGCTAGTCTAGCATAGTATATTCGACATTTGATTAGACAAACTTCCACGTAAGAACTGATATGATCAACATGTTCCAAAATACACTACAATTCTTTAGGAGAGTTACGGAGAATCCCAATGCTCATATATTAATATTTATGGATATGTGTACAACTATTGAGTATCCAGGGATGTCTAATGAAGCAATCAAATTGAGGCTTTTCCCATACACATTGAAAGACTCAGCCAGAGAGTGATTAGACACTTGTCTACCTCAGAGCATCACTACATGTAACCAATTGAGTCAGAAATTTCTTAGCAAATATTTCCCGCCGAAAAAGATTGTAAAGCCGAGGAACGAGATTACCATATTCCAACAACTGGACTCGGAATGGTATTTAGAGGCTTGTGAACGATACAAAGGTTTACTCCTCCAATGCCCACAATACAGATTGCAGAAATTGCTCCGGGTGCAATACTTTTTCATTTTTCTGAATCCAATTAGTAGGGTAACATAGACTTTGCACGCGATGGATCTATCACAAAAAGAAATACTGACCAGGTCTACCAAATCATGGAGGACTTGGTATTCACTACTGCACTTTGGCCTACTAAAAGGGCGAGTGGAAAGAAGGTTGTTGGAGTATATGAAATTAATTTTTTGATAGCAATATCAACTCAGTTGGCATTGTTGGCGCAAAAGGTGGAAAATATGACTGCAACTGAAACAGTCGGACTGAAATGCAAACGTTGTAGAGGGAACTACGAAAGTGTTGATTGTAATATAGGGTCTCCTTTTGTTCAGAGAGTGGAGGATGTAAATTATGCTCAAAATTTTTAAAGACACCAACACAATCAAAATCCTAACACTTACTATCCAAGCTGGAGGAATCACCCAAATTTCCAATGGAACAACAATCAAGGAGCTTAGATTGTGACACAACAAACTGCACTACTAGATTTTCAGCACACTGAAAATAAATCTTAGTTAGAAGATCTTCTTACTAAATTGGCGGAGATATCAACCCAATATATGCAAAGAACAGATAAAATTTCGCAAGTTCAAAGAGCTGCCATCAAGAACTTGGAAAATCAGATGGGACAAATAGCAAAAGCACTTTGAGAGATACTACCAAGAGCATTGCCTAGTGACACTGAGACAAATTCCAAATAATAGGTAATGGCAATAAATGTTATAGAGGAAAAACAGATTGAAGCAATAACTACCTGTAGTGGAGTTCAGCTGATAGAGATTAATATAAACCATGGTCGAGGAGAAATGGGAAGAATCTAAGCAAAATAAAGAAGCAAAGTCATAAAGAGTATCAAAGGATCCAAAGGGTAATGAAACCTCTCCTACAAAAGAATTTGTACTACCACTACATTTTCCACAAAGACTGTAAAAGGAAAATTTCGATGATCAATTTGAAAAGTTCTTGGATATGATGAGAAAACTCCACATCAACATTCCATTCATCGATGCAATCGGAAAGATCTCGATGCATGCAAAGTTCCTAAAGGACATGATATCTAAAAAAAGAAACCTTCCAGACTGGGAAGAAGAGACATTGACTGAGGAGAGTAGTGCAATGCTACAAAATAAATTGCCATAAAAACTCAAGGACCTAAGGAGTTTCACTTTACCTATTTCACTAGGCAAAGAATTTCATTATAATGTTATATGTGATACATGTGCAAGTGTAAATTTAATGCATTTGTCTACTTTCAGGAAACTAGGAGTTGAGGATGTCAAATGATCCAATGTAATGCTGCAGATGGCAAATAGGAACATAAGATACCCATGGGGTAAGGTTGATGATGTTCTCATCAAGGTTAGAAAGCTAATATTCCCCTCAAAATTCCTTGTTATGGACCTCGAAGACGACCAAGATATGCCAATAATCTTAGGTCGGCCGTTTTTAGCAACAAGTCGAACTTTGATTAACACGGAGAAATGTGAGCTGACTGTGAGGATGGAGGACGCACATGAGATCTTTAAATTACATAATCCAACCAAGCAACCATTAGTCTTGGAAAAGGCCAAATATGTTGCTGAAAAAAATCATCAAGGGTTGAATGAGACAAAGTATAAACGTTTAGGAAGTCTTGGTCGAGAGGAGAATAGATAGCTAAAGGTTTGGAGGGCAAAAAGAGAACGTAACGCTGGAAATTTCAAGGAGTATAAGAATGCAAGACTTCAGCCTGAACCACCATGATCAGTCCCTCCATACTGTCCAGCTAAAGACTATAAATTAAGCTCTTATTGGGAAGCAACCCAATTTCCTAGTTCTTTTATTTATTTTGCTTTTCGTATTGCATTACATGTAGTGTTATTATTGATTTATATGTGCATTAGTTATAGGCACGTTTCAATTCAATTTGGGGGTCATCTTCATCTTTGACACCTAACCTACTTAAAGGAAAACGCTAATTGAGTCAAAATGAGTTTTTTCTTTATTCTTTTGATTGTTTTCTTCCCCTATTGAGGACAATATCAGTTTTAAGTTTGGGATTGGGAAAAATTTTAAGTTTTTACTTTTCGTGTATTTTTGAGTGTTTGTGTGTTTTTTTTTATTGTTTAAGTATATAATAGCAAAATATAAAAAAGTTGAAAAAATGAAAAATTCCAAAAAAAAATATTTTCATGTTTTAAGTTATGTGCTTGTGTGGGTTAGATAGTCTGGCAGGCAATGATGATTAAATTTGAGATTTGGTGTTGATTTATGAACTGTGAATATGTTATATGCTTAAATTGATTGTTGCCTAGCCTTGCAGAACTTGATATTATATGCACACTAGAATTGAATTTTTCATCATGGTGCAACAAGTTGATTGAAGATGGATTCTATACCCAAAAATATCCTAAATTAATGATCCTTAGACCAAATTTATCATAGTTTAGGGGTGATTTTACGGTTGTAGGAAGATACAGATGTAAACTGAAATTCTATGTGTGAAAATTTATCTGTAGATTGTCTTAAATTAATAGGATAGAATTGGCAAAAGTCTTAAGTTAGATGTCGATTTAATAAGATAGGTAGGTGTTTAATTGCACTACTCAGGGTAGAAAAATATATAAAAGACATCTTTTCGTAACCTTTATGACTCGAGTTATTAAGTTTGTCAGGGTATAGTCATCAGCCAAAAGCTCATTATATGAGTCATATAGAAAGCTTAAGGGAGAGAGAGTGTAAAAAATAAAAAAATAAAAAAATAATGAAAATTTGTAAAAAAATAGGTGCATGAAACAGAAGACACATCAAATGACATGGTTAAGCCCCACAAGCTTATTTGAGAAGACTTGACTTTTGATGAAAGATTATTAGCTTAGTATAGTTCTAGAGGTCGAAGTAATCAAATAATTGAAAAATTCTTATTTATTGATGTGTTGACTTGAAATTAGTAAAGTCCATTTGAACTAGAAAGGGTGAAGATATTAATGAAAATTTTAACTTTAGATTGTACACTGGAAAAAAGAGTAAAAAGAATAAGTTTGATGGTGTGTGAATCATACGAGATGTGAAAGGATATATTTGACCATAGATGGTCGGGAATTAAAGCAACTTGTAAATTCATAATTGTCTACTTAGTTCTTCACACACACGTCATTTTTTCATTGGAAGAGTATATATTGATTGAGTATTGTGACTTCAAAAACAGTTTGTATATTTAGTACTGTAATTTTAAATACTGAGGTAAAAAGCAAGATTGTCTAACCAAATATTTTTGTATACTTGCTTGTTTGTTTTTATTTAGGTTATAATTTTGTTTGAGGACAAATAAATGTTTAAGTTTGGGGGTATTTGATAAGTGTATTTTACATACTTATCCGAGGCCTAAAATATCAATATTTGGTAATTCTTTTGACAAAATATATCCTAAATTATTGTATTTTATATTATATAGATAAAACTCAATGATTGAACAAGGAATTGGTAGAAACAAAAGAAAATCAAGGAAAAAAGATTAATTTGCAAATGATCAGAAATAGCTTGATCATATAGTAGAGCTGAAGGTCTTATATCAGAGACCAAAGAAGGTCAAAAATCTTTCTTTAAGAAAGTTACCATCGTTATATCTCGACCAATGACTAGGGTTTCCAGAACAA
>CAIGRN010152426.1:0-22502 GCA_903798345.1 Fraxinus anomala
TCCACTGCAAAAATTCTGTGGGGGCTTGAAATGAAACTCATGCTGTGTGTCATTTTGAATTTCTAGTGGCATTCTGAAGAAATTGTATTTTATCTTTGCAAGAATAAATTTTCATATGAAATTGAGCTTTCTTATGTGGAATTCATGGTCCATCCCAGATAAGAACATGAATAAATTATCATCTTAGTGAATTCTCATCTTTTCCTTGTGGTTTATTTCACGTAAAATTTTATGTTCTTTATTGTTTGATTTTCATATTGTCATATTATCCTCGTTCCTTGTTTTTCCTAAAAGGTGGTATCAAAACGTATACTAACCAATTAGTTTGTTAACAAACTTATCAGGACATTATAACGAAAATGAGTAGAGGTTCCAACGAAATGCATGAATAATAAGTGGGTAGTTGATGTGAATATGTGATTGAGATTAATTATAATACCCCAAATTTAGATGCCTAAATTTGGAGTATTATCATTTAATTTTCTATTAAAATTATAAATGTGGAATACGATTATATTTTTTCTTTAACATGATAAATATTAATTACTTAATTTATGAAAATAATGTGTTCTTATAAAGTATAGAACAATTAAAACTTAACTTTATTTCCTAAAAAATTAAATATTTAAATTATATGAGCACTGAATCCGTCTCACCACAAGTCGCCGTCTCTAATCATCTTGCACTCATCATCTAAAAATATGGAGGAATAATGTGGAATGAATTAACTCTCGGTAAGCAAACTTCATGCACATCATGAATGCTTATGGTATGCATATGAATTTCTTTAAAAAAATATTTCTCAATATGTATCATTTTTTCTTTTATTTCTTTAAAAACTTAACATTAATGACGTGAGCTCACTTGGTATATCACATAGTCAATTTGAATGCAGTGGATAATTATTATTTGGAATCCGATTCATCGTATCGGTAGTACCACAAAACGATTAACATTAACATTATTATTGAATATTGAAAATTGGTTAGATGCGCTGATATCCCACGCTCCTTTTCTACTCACACCTTTCATGGTATGGACATATACCTCTTAACAAAATATTTGAGATACATATCTTTAAAAACATTATTTGACTCATGATATTTGAAAACCCTTTATTCCTTAAAATTTCATGTATGGTTATAGATGCATTGACGTGTATGAATATATCATGAAAAGCATTAATGATATAAAACGTACTAATCAAATATCAAATTCATATAATAATAATTTATTTTTAGAATGGCAAGTGGAGATGTCCCTAACCACCCACGAATACGAAGTCAACATGTCAAAAATCCTAGTTCATTACCATTGATTAAAAGACTCCTAAATATTCATTATTTATTATTGTTATATTCGATCATATATATAATTGCATATGGAGTACCAATATAGAATTTATTGATTAATAGATTTTATCAGCCAAATAGTTATGACATTCCATTTAGAAGTTAAATTTCAAAGGCTCCAATAATTAATTTATGTTTCATGTGATTCCACCACACAATGAATTTACACCAAAATGCTTACAAATCACTAAAGAAATACTAATACAAGGATGGCAAGAATGAGTAGATAAATCATATTAACTTGCAACTAAATGACATAATTAGCAGTGAACGATACACATTTGCATCATTTATCAATGTCATTGCATGTACAATTAGTTTTGAAACTTCATAGTGGCATATTTGGGTATCGTTGAGCTAATCTTAGAAGTTACTTGTAAATAATTAACATAGATAAGAATTGCTTATTTGCCCAAAGATTCTTATAATTTACTTTTAACTTAAATTATTTTCTTATTTTATTAAAAATCTTGATAGAAGAAATATAACCATGTAGATTTTAGAATAAAAATTTATGTAAACCGATTAAAAGAGTAGTATCATCAATGTTTAATTAAGAATACCATAATTAGCATATTAACTTATTTAGTCCTTAAATCAATTCAATTAATTTAATAAATTTCCATTATTAACTATCGTGTTATTATTAAATTAATTTACACCAAATTTGCTATAAATGAATATCATCCAACTCGATGTTAGGTTCAATACAAAATCGAATAAAGTACATTATATAATTTAATCTGAGTTAAATAAAATATAGACATTGTAATTGAATTAATGGGCACGTGGTTTATCTAAGAGGTCTCATGTGCATTCCAACATAAATGCAACTAATTAAGATAGACATGCTAATCACAAGAAATAAGAATGCGGCGTTACAAAATCCTACCATTTAAGATAAATTTCGTCCTCGAAATTAGAACATACCAAATAAATTCAAGTAGTTGTCAATTGTCATGTATCTATTCTTCACGTTTGAAATTGCTAATTCTATAACATTGTTTCTTTAAAATACCTACATTAGAGTTATCGTCTTTCTCGAGCACTCCTTGCCTTCACTCTTTTTGATATTTACAAGTTCCTTACCATTATCCTTGTGGTGATTCAGTGACTCATAGTTTAGGACAAGATATAAGTTTCTAAGACATACTTCCTTTATATAGAAAACAAAACACACATTGTGCACTCATAACAATATTGATGGTAATGTGTTTTATTACACTAAGCTACCTACGTCCTCTATGATATCACAAACGGTCACGTAAATTGAGAACTCAAATTTTCTTTCTACAAATCTCTTAACAGCCTTATAGATTCCACAAAAATAGTTTTACTCCTAATAAATACTATAGACTATTATTTGTTATTATTATTCATAAATTTTGGTATTTCCAGTTAAACCTATTTATCAATCAATTAAACATGCACATCAAAAGCAATAAAAAGTAAATAATACCAAATATGATGACGAAGGAAAACTCTTTGAAGAACCCTTCGCAAGGATAAAAAGCCTTTGGACAAATCTTACAAAAAAATAAACTACTAGAAAAGTTAACTTACAATTAGTCACAAACACTGTTAAACATTAGTTGACTCGGATCACTTAACTTGTAAATCATCAACGAACTTCTTTGATTGTGCATGCTTGCACTTCTCAGAACTCTGAGTTGCTTTTCTCTCCGTGTGGATCAACAAGAACAAACTTGTTCTGGAGCGCTGGAACTCCCAATGCCTCTTCCCAAATTTCGGAACTCTAAAGACTTATTGGAGAAGGTAAGATTTTGTTTGGTGTTCGATCTAATGATCTTTTGTGTTTTGATCTTTAACTGAGGCAATAGAATATTGGAAAATGGATTTGATCTTCAAAGAATAATTTCTTGATTGAACATATGGCTCAACCAATAATAAAACAATATTTAGGATGAATTTATGAATCAATGATCAAGTGGTTGAATCTAGAGATCTTTGGAATTGTTGTTGATGTTCAAAATTGTGATCTTTATAATGTATAATGATTCAATACATCTTGTGACATGCAATGGCTTGTATATTTACAGTGGAAGTATTTTAGGTTGATTGGGGGTAGAAAAATAACAGTTTTATACGATTTAGAATTTCTGTCTGTTGAATCGTTGCTTGAGGCGGCTAGCGAGCGTCCCTTGAGCAGCAGTCAGTATTTTCATCATAACTTTCTCTCTTGATATCCGATTGAAATTTCAAAGTGTGTTAGAAAGCTAAAATGTTTACAATTTTCTAGAAATAGCATGTTTCAAATAAGAATGTTTTCTATGTGAGAAATGCGTTGCAACTTGTGACTGAGAATTTGAAGCAGAACTTGTGCAATACTTTGACACTCATTTGACTTTTAATTCCATTACATTGATCATATGCGATCTTCTTGGACATCTCTTACTCCTTCAAGGACTATAATACCAACACTTAACTATTTTGACTTTAATTAAAATCTCATTACTTTAATTTTGTCGAAGGAATAGCCAATTACAAATAGAAACCCAATGAACTCCAGTAATAATTGTCTTATGATGTTCTTAAAGATCAGGGTCTCAACATAATTTCAAAAAAGCGGAAATTGATATATTAATTTTTCCTCTGCAGCCATATATTACATACTAATTTTTTTTTCCTATCATGCATTAACCAACTGCGGCTACATATATACACCGGTTGGTGGAGCTTTGTAGAGTTTTTTTCTCTAATTGAATCAAGATGGTATAACACCTGATATTTCCCCAGTCTGAGTGAATGCCTCATCACAGCCTGGATATTTGTTTCTGGCACTGTGATTCTTTTTTTATGCTTATTTTTGCATAATAAACCCCATACTAAAGGACGACCTGGGACATCTGGAGCAATAACCCGGTACCACTTGTTGGCCAGAACTAGTTCTTCGTCTAATGAATTAGGAACTTCATCTCTACGCAAACTCAACTCCTAAGCATATAGATGTTTGGTGCACACTACTAGAGATGACTAGATAGTCATATGAAGAAGAAAGTTAAGCTTCCATTTGGAAACAAATTTATAAATAGTTTATACATTCAGTCAAAATAAAATATTAATTACTGTACAGTCTTGTCAAGTAATGCTTGTTTAACATACTTTTCATAGGTAAAATACTAGTTTATTTATGTCCCTCTTTCTTCTGTTCACGCAACACCATATCCAGGACGAGATCAAGAACGGAGACATTCCAAATTCAATCCAATATTACATGCTCGAAACAGGTTTTTTAAAGAGGATGCTTGAAGAAAATGAATAAAGATGTACTGATGCACTGCCCCTTTACTAATTTCGTTAGTACTGCAATGAATCTAGCACAGATTGCACAATGCATATACCAGTATGGAGATGGATTTGGAATTCCTCATCGTGACACAAAATATTAATTTCATTGATTATTGAACATATATCCCTGCAATTTTCTGTGGGGGCATGTAAAAGAAATTCAGAAATTTCATTTTTAATTGGTTCAAAATATGCCAAGTGATTACAACACAAATGTGTATTTTATTGGTTCCCTTTTGTGGTTTTCAACTCGCTTGAAGGTTTAGGAGCTTCAAATTTCAGCACCAAAGGAACCACTTGTCAAACTATCATTCCATTGATGAACAAAAGGGAAGATGATCTCAATACAACAATTTTGCTGCAAATACGATGTCTTCGCTGGAGGTTGCACATCCAAAGTATTTTGCAGGGCCCACGTTTTCTTGACATTCTTAAACATATCAATCCGATACTTCAGTAACCATTAATCTGGGGCCTTGGACCCATTAGTCGAGAAAAAGGCACCTGACCCCGGCTGGGAACGCCACTTGCCCCTGAAAGACGATTGGCAACAGTTGGATCAGAGACTGATTTCGAGAAGGCCTGTGCAAGCTCAACTGCGGAAGCTGCTTTCCCATAACGCTGCCCAGGTGCACTTGGAGATGCCAGATTTTGATGTTCGACAGGTTTGCGCCAGGTCTCAGGTGATGGTGGCCTCCCTTGTTGCTGATTGTGGTGCTTCTCAATCTCCTTGTTTCTCCAATTTTCATTTTGCCGGTTCCTCCTCAGCGAATCAGTCCTTTCAACATCCATCCTGTTATCTCTCCTATCAGTATGCTTCACTGTCTTTTTATCACCATGAATATTTTCAGCTTTTCCATTGTAATTAATAGCACCATGAACAGATACTGCCTCGGTCTTGGGAGAATCTAGCTTGACCCTACGTGTAGCAATTGATAAAAATCAAAATATGTGAATGTTATTGATGTCAACATTTAGAAGCAAGTAGATTACACTAGATATCGAATTCTTCCTCTAACTACACAAACTCTGCAGCCATTTTGACCCAAAAAGGGTAAATGATTTTACAACACCAAATGAAGCCTTGTTCCCAATCAAGGAAATGTTAAAAAGGAAATGAGAAAAATGCAGCACCTAGAGGAAAGTTCACTGCCATAATTGCTTGCAGCAGCATCGCCAATTCCTCGCTCCTTCAGAACCTAATACGAGGAGTGATTTAAAGTAAAATGATAATAATGCCAACCTAAGAACACTGGCAAATAAGGCACAGAAAAAAGCCACAACCATCCATTAATAATATAAGATCTAAGCCATGCAATGTGCTCGAGCTAGAGCAAGTGCATTAGAAGATCAAGAAATTTAATAGAACATCTATTCAAGATCAAAAGAACAAAGGAACTGAACTCCTGACACACCACATATTCTTTACATCATCTTGACATGGAATGATAGGAAAATGAACTTACCAGTTCTTGTGGTCGAACATCTCCAAACACAACATTCCTGAAACCAACAACAAACCAACCTAGTTAGAATAAACAAGAAACTTCCGAGTGGAAACAAATAAGATTCCATTGAAAAAACACAAGAAATATGTAAATCATGTTACCAAAGGATGCAGTAAATTTATCCATTTTATATCTACTAATTCTTTGATTAAATTCGAACAGAATTTTAGAGGCTGAACCAGACAGACAATCCTCCAATAGCTATTGCTGTTGCTCATACAACTGCAAATTGCTACCAGTGTATCAAGTCACATTTATTGGGAGGCATACCTCAGGGCAAGACTCGTCAAAACTGCCTTGGATTGTTTGGGGAAGCCTATGTTCTATCAAGCACATACTTCTGCTTTTGGGGCTTCTCTCAAGGCATTAGGCTCATATCCCAAAGAATTTATTCTTCTCAAGTGATATTTGGGATATATTAGAGAATAAAGTATAAATCAACTGTTTTATGGCTCAAAATTCAAAGCCCTATCAGATTTATTATCATCCACAGATAAGAGTGAAAATATCAGTACCTTTATTATCAATTATGCCAAGGAAAGACAAAACAAGTTGTCAACTTGATCATTGTTTCAATGGGTGAGAAAAATTGGATAATGGGTTACGTGGACATGGAAGCTGTCTTTAAGAATAGTTAATCATAACTAGATGCTATAAGGGAGTAGAGAACTTGGAAGAAAACTTAATACAGTGAAGTGCATGCCAGATATTTGTTTTAATTTAGAAACTAAGCTACCATATGTTTTCAAACTTCCTAAGTGTGTGTGTGTGTGTGTGTAGTTAATCATATAGGCTAAAAAACATGCAATCTCGTGCCAGAGTTGGAAGAAATGCTGGAATAAAACAAACCAATATTATATAATTACGTGGCAAGCTAGTTAGCGAAATTTGGTCGACCTTTTGATTTCAGTTTTTCTCTCTAATTGTTCAATAGGCTGTGACTGAGGCTTGAAATTCTGTTTTGGACGCTCTAACTTTACCTGCTTAAAATCAACTATCATATCTATATTCTCCAATGGTTTGGATCTAGGAAGTAGATTAAGTTTGGGCCTCTCCGATGATTCTAAAGGCACTTCTGACTGTAACTCATTCCCACCAGATTTGACAGCAGTCCGAACAGGCTGAAAATCATTAGCATTAACTGAAGGCTTCCTCACATCCGTGTCCATATACGTGGTAGACCTGGCGCTCTCATTAGGTGATCTATCTTTACCACCAACATGAGCTTCATCTCCAACAACCAGACTCCTCTCATCATGTATTTCCAATCCAACATCTTGATAGTTGGTCCCACCTACCACATCTAGTCTGTAGTAGTTCTTATCAAGTATATCATTGGCCTTGTAATTAGTCTCTCTCTCGTGTACCGGGTGTCCAATAAGCTGAACATCATTTTGAGGATGAATCAGCTGTTTCGAGTGCCACCGACCAGATGAGACTTTCTCAAGAGCACTGGCATGAGCCAACTTCGACGCAGCATCCGGAGCTGACCATGCAGCAGATACAGGCTCCCTTAAACCTGCCATCTCCTTCCTTCCTCCCCATGCATTCTGATGGGATCCAGCAACCGCCTGCTCAGAACTTCCACCCACATTCTGATAATTCACCCTAACAGTGTCATTCCTACTGCTACTAATTTGATTCTTCAATCCCACATTATGTACTTCAGTAAGCATCCCTGCATAAGAACTACCTATTAAACCACTTGAAAATTGAGATAAGGTAGTTGAACCCAACTGACTACCAGCTTTAGCACCAGACAGATAATCCATCTTAGGATCTGCCACACGACTTGGTCGAGCACGAGTGCCCTCATCACTGGAAATTTGTCGGGTACCTGCTGCATCCAAAGGCTTGCGTTCATCCTCATCAAAATGAGAACCGATGTGCTCCTTGTGAGTTAAAAATGGAGCCTTATCATCAAATTTCCTAACAGACCCGGATGATGCTGGACGCAACCTATGCTCAGACCTTCCAATTGAATTCCCCCATGAAGTCTGCCGATCAAAACCACCACAATCTGCAGGCCTCACAATTCTGTGCAAAAACATCAATATCAGTAAGAATTTCCAATTGCAATTCCCCTACACAGATTTACTGTTTGAACTACTTAATAAATGAAGTACATACACCTAGACACAACTTTTCCCAATAAATTTACTTAAAATTCATAAGGGTTTTGCATTACAAGAATCCAAGAAGGGTTTCAAATGATAAATACATGAAGAGGTAGGTCTAGACTATTCATACACAAAATCAGATACTTAAGCAGAGATAACATTCAAAGTGAGGAAAAACTCCTTTCATTCAAGGATCAACAAATAAGATAATCTAGATTCAGAAAACTAATACCGATAAACAATTCAACTAATCTGGCATAAAATCTAAGAGAAAATATCACAAAACTTGAATTAAATTCCTATCTACGACACATGGGAATTTTAAAAATTGAAACGCACGACACCAAATTAAGCCCAAATTCGCAGTATAAAATGAAAATAGATCTTAATTCCAGAAGATACGGTGTCCGCGTATGGGTATTGAAAGGGTAAAAGAAACTCACACGCCAGGGGCAGAAGGGAGAGGGAGATTGGAAGGAATTGAACCTCCGTGGAAGTCTTTGAGCGTCATCGTTGCTTTCTTTTTCGCCATTATCTTCTTTATCTATCTAATCCAAAAATATCAAAAATATGATGAATCTATGCGTAACTGTAAGAAATTATCTACAACTAAATATAGAAAATAAGAAAAAAAATTGCTTATTCTTTATGCAAAGAATTGTACCTACCAGTAGCAATTTGTTATGTATCAAAAGGAGAGGAGATGGGAGAGCGAATCCATAAAGAGGAGGAGAGAGAGAGAGAGAGAGAGAGACGATGGAACTTCGGATTATCGCAGATTATCCCAGAATTATGGTAAAATTGCACATTTACTCCCAAACCTTTAGCATTTCTTACTAATTAGTTATTAATCTTCAAAATCGGACTTTTAAATATCAACTTTATTCTATTTGACGGGTTTTGATAAAAGTAATTACATATGTGTTATATGAAAAAATGCCTTATATGGAGAACAAAATGGAACCGTCATCAATAATATGCTTTTACAAGTTCAAATGATGGAGGAAGGAATAATTTGTATGAGCTCATAATCACGAGCTTTTTTCAAATCTCGTGAACCATGTGTATACTATACTCGTTATCTGATATCCCTCTAATTGCGTGCTTGATAAATTCAAGGATCCTCAAGTGAAATCCTAGTGGAGAACTATGATATCTATCATGCTGTGAAGATGAATTGATAATATTGTCCATGCCAATTTACCAAATGGGATTATCGTCATTGCGACAAGTCGGTTGAGGAAAATTTGAGGGAATGATGCATTACAACATATATGTGAACAAAAGGGTGAATGGATTGTAGGACTTCATTTATTTAAATATAATGTTAAAGACCTAGAGTGCAATTTAAATTAGACATTACTGATATGACTTCAACATCACGGAAATGTTTGTCTCGAATGGTTTTCGATTAAATAGGAAAAAATTTGAGTTTTCTTTCAATTCTTGATCAAATCCCAATATTATGCAGAATCAACGAGTTTGTGACGTTCATCCTACTTTCGCAATTCCGCCAACAGGTCCCAAATATTCGCCGTCACTATTTTAGACATGATACTAATGTCTCAACGTACATCTCTTGTAAGTATATAATTAATGTTTGATTGCACAAACCCAAGTTAAAGAATAACCTAATTGTGCACAAGGTACTGCCTTTAGCTGCAAGAGAACAAAATACTCAGTTCTGTAGTAAACCATTGGCCTTCAGATAAACCACAGATTGATCGTATATTTCTTCAATCCCATACTTGAAGCTGAATCCCTCTTTAATAAGCTTTTCTGATGAGATCATTAACTTGGCTTCAGAAGGGAATTCTCCAAAACTGCAATAGAATAAACAAAGAGATCTTTGTTTCATATTTTTTTAGTAGTGTCGAGTACTGTACAATCAGATTTACCAAACGAACCATAAATGGTTTGTGAGTAAACTTACTCTGTATGGATTTGATACATGGGATATCTTTTTTTCAAGAATTTCGCTAATTCACAAACACTGGTATTAACAGCACAGCAAATGTATCGACCAGAAGCTGATTCCTTCTCGGCTATAAATACATGGGCACGACAAACATCCTCAACATGTGTCAGGGAGATTGAACCTGAAAGCATCTGCATCCCCTTCAATTGGTCTATGAGGAACTCATTTCCTGCAAAATGTTCATATATACATATTATCATATATATTTTTCTAATTTTAAGATGATATTTCATACCTGTGATCAAGGACGTGGCAAGGCCGATGCTGGGAGGAATGTCTGCAGTAAGAGAAGGACCAGCCATGAGAGATGGAATAATTGTAATGAGATCAATGTTATTTTCCCTCGCAAATTTCCATGCAGTCTTTTCAGCAAGTATTTTTGAGACAGGATACGCCTGAAAAGATTTTGCAAACATAGTCGGGTTTTAGTTTAACATATATTAAATGAATGGAAAGCAGATTCAGAAAATTACCCAAGTAGGAGGCTTCTTAGAAGTAAGAAACTCAGCATCGCTCCAGTTTTCCTCATCCATGACGAGGCCTTTCCCATCTAACTGATTTATAGTGATAGCAGCAGCCGATGAGGTTAAAATGACACGTTTGACAGTACCCGCTTTTGCACAGGCGTTCATTACATTAATAACTCCTTCAATTGCTGGTTTTATCATATCATTCTGCATAAAAATTCAGTAAATTCCCCATAGTTTGAAGTCATTAATATAGGATAATGCCATTGTTATAATCATAATAGCATCGTATACTTCAGGATCTTCAGACGCAAAATTAATAGGTGTTGCGACATGGAAGACCATGTCACAGCCTGCTATAGGGTCATTTAAGCTTGCTTCATCAGTTAAGTCTGCCCGAAAAAGCTTCAAGTTGCCTAAACTTTGCAATGCCAAGAGGGGAGAAATCTTTTTCTCATTACCTGCAGAAAAAACCGAAAAAAAAAATGTTGGGTTTGGTCAAATGTTGTACCTGTTTTAGATAATTTACTATGATATTGTAGAAAACTTATTATCTCTCTTCAATTATGTGTTCTTGAGAGTTAATTCATTTTAAGTTTTCCATTCAGACCATGAGACATTAGGACATAAGCCTGCATGTTAAATTGTTGATTAAGGTTGTCATAATTATTCAGGGGCTCATTTGAAACATTTGGATAGGGATGCGAACTCGAAGGAAAATTCTACGAAGATTAAAGCTCAGTCAACAATGGAAGTGGGAGCAAGTGAAAAGACAATGTGAGAGATAAATAAATGACGATACGGATTACATGGGATTAGAAATTGTACGTTTAAGGAGAAAGGCGATCCATTGTCTGTACTGAGTAGACTGAGGACAAAAGTATATCAAGCAGAAGGTGCGAGCCATGAGTTTAGGCCTAAAACTGAGCCATTCTACCCAAAGGTAAGTAATCATGCCGGAGATGTCTTTGGTTATGTCCATGGTGAAGTAGATGGTGCTAATTGATATTTCGAATTTGGGGTATGGCCATAAGTCTAGAAGTTCACTATCTAGTAGTGAAAATGAAAGCAACACTGAACCACAGATATTTTATAAATAACATGAAGTGTGACCAGATCCCATGAAGTATAGTATCTTCTTTTCGATTTTCACATGCACTCCCTTGTTTTTAATTAGTTAGAGGTCAGGCAAAGCCCTCTCTTAAGTTGTACTTCATATATTTTGCTATTAATGTAGCTTGCCATCTAGAGTCGCTTAACCTAAAAAAGTAGACTAAAAAATGAAAAAATCGAAAAAGGAGACTTACCAGGGTCCCGGACAGTCGTATTGACTGAATATCCTTTCTCAAGCAACAGCTTAACGAGCAACGATGCCATGAAACCAGTGCCTCCAACTACACAAGCAGTTTTCGACATGGCTGCTTCTTGAGATGCCATGAATTCTACTTACTCTCAAGAAAGAGGAAAAAAATGAAAATTTTGGCTTGTATGAAAAACTAATCACCTAGAAACTTAGAAGTTTACTGCATTTGAGATTTTGAAAGATGCATATTTATGCTTGACGCATGCACAATTTTCATAATAATTTCTAACGTGTAATAAGAACTTGACGTGTGTACAATGTAAGACAATTAATTCTCACATACCTAACTAGGTACCCAATTATATCGTTGTTTGTATGTATCATTTTTAAACCACTCAAATCATTCGGTTACGATGTAAGACAATTAATTCTCACCTACCTAACTAGGTACCCAATTATACAGTTGTTTGTATGTATCATTTTTAAACCATTCAAATAATTCTGTAACGATTCGGACCACGCGCTCGAGTGTTAACTCATAAATACTGTATGTTGTGGAAGACCTTGTACCCATCTTAGCCCTCACAAATTTCATTCACATCCCTCGGGATTCGAACTCAATACATCTACCTTAAAAGAGACAAATTGAATTTTGATACAAATTGGACAAATTACTTAATTGGTACTAGGATTCAATTTCATTCACATCCCCAAGATTCGAACTCAATGCATCTACCTTAAAAGAGACTAAAATTCAATTTTGAAATAAAATGGACAAGTTGCTTAATTGGTGCTAGGATTCAATTTAAATATCTGAAGTTCGAGCCATGGTATGAACGAGTTAACGCTTAGGCTTGAGGCCTCGGTCGTTACACGTTTTGATTCCATTTTGTTTCCAACTGTCTTGGATAGGAACTTAATGGCCGAAAGTTGTAAAACGAGAAAACAAACCTTGCCTAACTTATTTGGTGGGGTCGTTACGAACTACTAAACAACACACTGCTGCTTGTATACCTAACAATCCAGATGCCGATTGGCCAATTAAATAAAATAAGTGAGAAAAGTTGCGTTCACTGTTGATTACTATAATATCTTTGAGGTCAGTTTATAGAAGCAATTTTCTAAGAAAATATATGTTACCCAGATCGAATAAATGTGACGAGAAAAATATTGACAGGAAGAAGACACTCGACGAGGGCTTAGTGCACGAAAATCCAAAATTTATTTTCTCAGAATTTGCATTAAGATTTTTGTCTATATCCGAGGCCATTCAAGGGCCTTCAATCCTTTTCATGGCCAAGATCTCCAATCACATTTCTAGCCAAGTATTAGAATTATGTGCATTCTTCGCTTAGTTGAGCCTTAATTGTCGAGACATCTTTCAGTCCAACAGACCTCGATGATCGAGACATGGATATTCGTTCCATGACATGTAAACATTCAGACTAATCCTTTACATGACGACAAGATATCGAGAACATAATTATTTCATTATATATGTTATATCACTCAAAATTGCAAGCCATAACGAACTAAATTTATGTGAAAATATCCTGCTAAGTACTAAGTAGATAACTACAAATAATTATATAGTAGCTAATCGGTCACGAGAGGACAAAAAAATAAAAAATTCCTTGTATGATCCATTAAATTTCCCTGTTTGGCCCCCATTTCTTAGAATTTCTATTTTTTTTTTCAAAACTCATTTTCAACCGTACATTTTATTGGATTCACAATTTTTCAACATAATATTTCATCAAAAGTTGTGGATCCCAAATATATGTGGTTAAAATAAATTATTGACTACTTAAATTAAAATTTGAGTTTTAATCCCTTCCAAACAGGGGCTAAATATCTTATTTTTATTAAAACCAAACATGAGCAAAAATGTATTCAGTTATCTCATGCTTTTGCACGCTAACCAGGGAAAATGAGTTAGCTTCATCGAATACAATTTAACTCCAGTTAAAAACACTAATCATGGCACGAAACCCATTTTTTATAGTCAAGTTTGGCTTCATAATTGATACTTAAAATTAGGTCTTATCACGGTTGAGGAATCAAATTTTAGAAGTCTATACAATCTCTTTAACTTAATGCGGGTCAGGCCATGCAGAATTGTTATGCCCAGTACAGCCGACTTGAAAGGGCAACCCACACCAGTCGAACCGTCAAGATGCCATGAACAGTCCAGCTCAGGTTTGTTGTGAATCACACTTACAGAACTGTATTTAATATGTAACTTGTGTAAATATCATTAGGCAAGGAATATGTATAAGCTGTGACGCCACTTCCATATATGCACTCGACAATGGTGACACAATGCTTTTCTTGTTCCTCCATGAAAGGAATCTGGCTCTACAGAGCGAAAGCAAATCCACTTTATGCCGATTCCCATGCAGGACTTGATCCACGTTTATATAAGACGTTTCTTGTTTCCCCTGTTTGTAAAACCCATCTCGTTTCAGACTCCACATCTGCAGAAAATGGCAGGGAATATCGGCTTTCCTGTCTGTCTTTTGATCACGATTATGGGCATTACAGCAGGAATTCTTGGAATTCAAGCAGAAATTGATCAGAACAAGGTATTTTTCTTTCAAGAAAGGCGTGCACAAACACTTTATCTTTTGTTTCGCATTAATAGTTTTCATTAATAGATTAACCATCTGAGAGCGTCGAATTTTGAATGTAGGGACCCTGGCTACAAAGCTTTCAAGCATGGTATAGCTGCAGTGCTACTCTTGTTAATGACACACATTATAGCGAATTCGCATGGAGGGTGCATTTTCGTTAAATCTAAAGCACTGGATCAAGTTCTCCTAACAAGCAACTTGCCTCTGCATCCCTCGTATTGTCATGGTACTTTATTCTGCATTATGTCAAGCAATACGATTATTCTCTAATAGTAATGCCAACAAAAGAATTTCATTTTATCTGCACATACATTGACATCACTTGTTACGGACCAGGATTATGTTGGGTTTTGCATTCACATTGCAAATTTCTGGAACATTGTCAAACTTGAAATGAAGAAAAGATTGTGGAATAGCACATCATCATCTACTGTATGTTGGAGGAATTTTGCGTCTTTATTCATGGACTCTTTTTGGTTGCCTATCATGTTTCTGTTACTGCTTTCATTAGAGAGGAGAAACTGAGTCAGCATGGAAGCCACGAAAACAAACCAAATCAACATGGAGCTGAGGCCTGACTATTTCTACTACACTCTACAGTAGAGTCTCTACTCATCGACAAAAAGGTTCCAGATTTCAAATTCGTTTATGTGATCTTCTGCCTCTGTGGCCAGAAATGTTTTAACATTCAAACTTCTTTATTTTTGAAGAATTAAATATAAAGATTCATCCCTTTCTCGTTGCAACTCTTCGGAAGGCCACTTCAGACGAAGAGAGGTTTAATCAAACTATAAATGTGCTGTATTACTAACCAAAATCAAATGCGCTGCAACTCATCAATCAAAAAACAAAAATAAACTTGTCCACCCTCCTTTTCATAGAAAGGGCAAGTGGTGGATGGAAAAATGGGGGTGAAGAAACAACCAGCATATTCAACCAAGAACACATAAAAATAGCCATTAAGCAATGAACAACATAGAAACACCAAAATAATTTCTAGCACCGTAAGCAGTACTCTAGACATGTTTAAGTAGGGTTGGACAAAACTCCTGAACCGAAACGGACCCAAACCAAACTGAACTCAATGATTCTTCCTAAGTTAAATACCCCAACGGATATCTGAATTGAGAATCGACAAGTTTAATTTGGTCCTTGATTCTATATCAAGAACTAAATCCCCCTAATTTTTTAATATTAAATAAGCCAAATTATTTTATTTTTTCTAAATAAATTTGCTAATTAATTAATTTAGCCCAAATCCGAAATATGATTTACTATTTCTAATTTCCAGTCAAGCCCAACTTAATTAAATTGACCTAAATTTCACTCAAATCTCTTATTCTAAGGTAATGTCGTTTATGTCATTCTATTATTTTGAGCTCCCTGTCTTCCTCTTCATGTGATCTTCGTAGTCAAATCTATAAAGAACTTAATAAAGAGAGACGCCAAAAATATCATAAAATTGGATTACGCTATTTTTTATGAGATGAGATTGAACATTACATAGCTGAATTAATGTAGCGTTGTTGTAAATATAAAAAAAATTTAATTATTGTACCGAACTCGAGAATCGAATAGAATCAAACCAAATGGAACCAAACCCGAACTGTTCTACAATTAAATTTGGACCCAATGGTACCACTTACTAAATACCCGAAAATTCGGGTTCGATTCAATTCTCATGTCCAGCCCTGCATTTAAGCAGGTCATAGAACAAATATACCTATTAAAAACGCCAAAAAAACCTTGAAAATGGGAAGGCAGGAGGATGATATTGAGCTCCAAGCATAATAGAACATCACAATATTTATTCATTGAATCATTAATAGACCTGCCTCATACACCGAATTCCCCAATTTCAACAATCAATTTGTACATGTACTCCTAACACAATCAAGATAAAATAGCCCAAAGACCCAAAATCCTTGCCATTTAGATGAAATTGGAAGTACATTATGAAGTTGATCATATCATTAATAAAAACATCAATATATTTGATGATGGAATCATTAGACATTACCTCAATACTATGAGTCCCCCATTTCAACAATTAAAGATAATAGCCAAGAGATACAAACTCCTTGCAACTTAGATGAAAATGGAAGTACATTAAGAAGTTGTTCATATCATTAACTGAGAAAGCACACCATGTACATCATGAGACCCTTCCTGAATATACTTACATTTGACAAGTTCAGCTTCAGTTGTTGGCTCTAGAGGAGGCCTATCAAAAAATTGTCTTCCACTTTCTCATCGTCAATTATTAACTAGTCTCATAAAAACTCATTCTTAGCAATTAGCAATCTATCTCCAATAAGATCATGCCAAAAACAAGAAGATTTGACACGGGCAAAGAAAATCACAAATGAAGTAAAATCATAACAGGAATGGTTTGTATACTTCTAATAATTAGTATTATAGCCTCTGGTCGATGTCCATAGGTACCAAAAAGTTCCACAAGAATCAATTGAGACTTATGCAGATCAAGAATGCAGAACATATCAGATAAACAAAAAACAAAAATGCCAAAAATACTTCGAAATAATATAAAGCATAAATAGGCCATCCGCAAAGATCAACATCAAAGATGTTAATAATACAGAGCAAGCTGGAGAGTTTCAACAAAACATAAATAAGATACACAGTAACCTAGGAAGATAAGCTAGGAATTCTAATTAACTGCACTTAAATCAGAAACAAAGATCAGGCCAAGTTGTCCAGCCAGTAAACCATTAACAAGAACTTACCCCTGCACCTGTCCACATACTCAGTGATCTGAGGACCTCAAAACATTCAAAACCAGCTTGGCCTGAGCCCGCATCAAGTTATACTTCTTCTCTTCGAGCTCAACCTCCTCCACTCGCAGCTTCATCCACTCTTTATGCCCATCAACCTTATTTTCTCCTTCGAAAAATTCTGCACCGGCACTCAAAATCCTCTCCCTCATGCCCATACCACGGAGACTCCCAGCATTGAAACTCCCCGCCATCATCTCCACATAAGCATTCGCATCCTCCAAACTCTTCACTTCCTTGGAATTGCTATTTTCAACCTTATTAACACCCTTACTCGCAGTCTTCCTCACAGCAGTCCCATTCTCTTTTGGACTCCCCACTGCTTGCTCTCCCTCAATCTCATTGTCGTTCTCGCTGCCCCATATCTTTTTTGACAAATCATAAGCTTTTTGCTCGTGGGCCTTCGAGAAGGTCCTCTCTTTACCCTTCTTCTCTTTACTCTTATTGTTCTCGTACTTCTGTTTCAGCCTCCTAATCTTGTTTTGCAACTGAGTCCTAGTCACATCCACATGCAGGTTCTTCTTAATAAAATCATGAAAACCATTCAAATCAGCAACTGGGTCGGATTTTTTCTTAGCGGCATAATCAATCATGCCTTTGAGAACCACAATTTCATCATCCTCGCTCCACAGCCTCTGGAACAACTGTTTTTTGGAATCATCATTAGGAACGCTCGGAGTTTTACCTGAACTCTCAGCCTCGGGCGAAGGTTGCGTCTTTGACCTCTTGTTGTCCATAGCCTCGGCTTCTTTCTCCTCTGCGGGGCGTTTAGCACCACCAGTAGCCTTCGTCGGCGTGCTGTTCCGGGAAGCGTTCGGCTTGGATCTAGGCTTCCTAGCTGCAGCACTAGTAGTGGGCTTTTGTGGATCTTCCATTGGCTTGGAGACTAAGGCCTTCACATTTGGGTAGACTGGTTCGGTGTGGGACTCCGGTTCGGATCCGGACTCTTCATCTTCCTCCTCGGATGAAGAAGAAGAATACGGGGGCTTAGACGCAGGCTGCAGCAGGGGTTTCTTAGGGGCCGGCGCTGTCGCCAGTGTTTGTTCAGGTTCAGAATCCGATTCGGAAGACCCGACTTCTTCAGATGAAACTTCATCATCATCCTCACCTGATTCCGATTCCGATTCGACAGGTTTCTCAGGTTCACGATTTTTAGCCATTTTTCAGAAATCAGAATTTAGGGTTGAGAAAGAAAGAGAGCGGTAGTGCGGAATCTTGATTGACTTTGCACTAATTTTGTCTAATATAGTTTAAAAAAATTGATTTAAAAAAATTACTCAATAATTAGACCATATTTGGTAAAAATTAAATTTCGAATTTTAATCTAAATCAAGTTGACTGATATTCTTTCCAAAATTCATTCTTTTAATACTTATTTTTAACTACATATTTTTAATAAAATAATATAACACATAAATCTAAAAAATTTCCTTATTATTTAATCATATATTTTCCATCACATCACTTCATAAAATGCATTTTCTTTTCAATAATTTATATCAAACATCCACAAAGTTAACAATTTTTTTAACAACATATTTTATGGGATCCACAACTTTTCAACCGCACACATTATCAACTTTTATTGAAATCTACTAAAAATCTGATTTTAATTTCCACCAAACGAGAGCTTAATTTTGTATTAAATTTGTTTGATAAAGTTAAAAAAAATTGATAAAAATTTAAATTAAAGCCAATAATTAATTTTAGAGTAATGCTATTCGACACCATTGTTGAAAATTGGGTGTCAAATAACAACAATTGTTAGGATTATTTTCATTATTCTTTGTATTGAACCCGTTAATTTTTTCATCTTTTCATTATTATTTTCTCGATCATCATTGGTTAAATAATTGGTTTAATAAGATAAACGATATAGGTTATGTTTAATATTTATATAATTTCAAAAATCTCATGTAACTTGATGACATAAATGTTACAATAGATCGAGAGATATTTTTATAGGTTATGCAATCATGACTGAATTCTTAAAATTGTAACACCGATTTATATGTCATCACTTGTGTTATTGAATTATAGATTCAATTAAATATAAAGATTTATGGCGCATTTAGTCTATGTTTGATGAAAAATAAAATTTAAATTTAAATCAAAATCAAAATCAAAATTAACTTTAATCACGTATTTTATAAGACCTACAATTTTTCAATCATACATTATATCAATTTTTGTTAAAATATACTAAAAATTTGATTTTAATCCTTACCAACAGAACTTATTAGGATCTATTTGGTACTCTAACATCATTTGTGTTAAATAGCAATATTCTTAATGTTTAATCATATATTTTATAGAATTCATAAATTTTATATTTTTTACTCATACATATTATCAATATGTATCAAAATTTACTAAAAATTTAATTTTTTACAAAATCATATAGGGGCTTTTGATATCTGATCTTGAAAAAGGTAACTATATTAGCACGATATTTGTGTTAAGCTTATAACACATCTTAATTGTAATAAATGTTTTTAATCTCTTCTTCTTTTCATACTTATGTTCTCAACTTTTTCGTAGTATTTTTAATCTTAACTTATTATTAATTTATAGATCTTAAATTTGATAATTATTTATGACGTTAAAAGAATATTTGGGCAAAAAAATATCATCAAAGACAAGATGTGCTAAGTTAATTGAAGATTAAAAGTGAGACTGCGACAAAAAAAAAAAAAATGAAACATGAGTGCAAAATTATTGGAGTGTGTAAAAAATTACTTTTTAAATTTAAAGATGCTTTTTAATATGACCAAGATACTTTTTAAAACATAAAAGTCTTTTTTATACACCAACAATTCTATCTATTTTTATCTATTCATTTGATTTTTTTCAATAAATATTTATTAATTTCTCATTATATGTTATTTAACATATTTTTATATATTAATAGTCAATTAAAATATGTAACTTATTATATATAATAATTATAAAGTAAATATGGAGCAAAACCTCCCTCTATTTTAAATAATTACAATAAAGAGTCTCTACAACTTTGACTTTCTAAAACAAATGTCATCTTCATATTTAAAGCTTGTTTGAGCCCATATTTTCAAAAAATAAATAAATAAATAAAAATTTTACAATAGTGTTATGATGGAAAATGTGTAGTTAAAAATAAAGAAAAGTTTTGAATTTAAGTGTAATATTATTTTATTAAATAATGTATGATTGTAAAGAGGTCAAATCACTATTCAAAAATACATTTTAATAGAAAAATGGGGCTCAAACAAGGGTTTAAGAAGTCATCACTACGAATGATCACATAGGATAAGCCCAAACACAAGGGATCCCATAAGAAAAAGAATTATATTATTCACGATAGTTAAATGTATATGACAAAACAATAAAGCTCCAAGTACAGGAAAATTTGAACAGAATTGATACCGACGTTGACGTTGACGTAGCCGAACTTGATTGGCCTTTTTTTTCCATATTCCAATGGTGTCACGGCAAGTGTTGTTTGTCAAAATTTTATGTTAAAAAAAAAACTTTACTTATAGCATCATAGATGCCAGAAGCAATTGTGCACAGATTGTTCTTTCCAGGTAATGGAAATATTTCACTCTTTTTTCTTTTATTATTTCAAGATTTTGCACGTTAATTTCTTGAATCATGATTTTGTATGCTTATGTGAATATATTTGAACGCGTTTGATGCTTATGATTCCGTCGTCATATTGTGATCAAGTGAGAATTTTGTTCGCACTTTCTCCACAATATCATTACCCTGGATGCAATCTACTATAACAAATGCTTATTTTGTGCAGTTTTTATGAAGGTTTATCACTTGAGAGTGCTTGGGAAACTTGATTCCCGAAGAGGAGCAAATATTGCACGCCTTGACGGAAACAGGTACACGAAAGCTAAATTAATCGAGAAGATAGATAGTTCAGCACTGCAGCTTGCTGCTGAACCGTCCCTTCCTCCTGAAACCGCGATTGAAATTCTGAGCCAGTTGCCTTTCAAAACCTTAATGAGGCTTCAAATTGTGTGCAAACAATAACAAGTCAATTACTATTCTCTATCGAAACTTAGCTAATGTCCATTGTCCATTGCCTTCCACGCTTGAAGGGGAAACTTAGCTAACTCTGATAATAAATGATCTGCCCCCAACCCTCTCAGGGATTGGCCTAAAATTAGTTTGATGGCCTTATCCGGGGAATTTTCACTGTTGTTTATTTGCTTTCAGTTGGGCATTTTTCAGATTGTTGAATCTTTGGGAGAATTAGTTCTGGAAAATTACATAAAACAAAATTCTCCATTTACTCAAAAAAGAAATTTTACACATTGTGCATACTTCTATCTAACCAAGCTTGGCAATAACATCATTCAGAGTAGAAAGAGTGTCAGCATAGTACTTTTCTGCCTGTGGGCTGCTCTTGATCTTTGCTGCATAATCCAGCTGATAATAATGAACACAATTTTGTCAGAATCCAGATTCAAGTGTCATTCAAAAATTTTAAAAGGAAAAAGGAATTAATAGGGGCTCACATTGCCAATGTCCTGGAAGAGCTTTCCTGTGAGCTCTTTAAGGGCTTTCTTCTCGTCTTTAGGCTTGGCAGCAATCACAGTGTTGAGGTCATAACGGAGGTACTCTGCCTTTGAGCGTAGGTCATTTTGGACGTAAGGCCATGCCTTCTTGTCTATAAGTGCCTTCACGTTGACAATGTCTTTGGCAGATTCCTTTGTCATCAATGCCGCCTGAGCTGGTGGCAATGGTTGAAGGAAAACCTAGACTAGAGAGGCAAATCAAGGTCTCTTGGCTGATCCGAGTTCAAAGTTCCAGCTGTCGAGACACAGAATTACCAAGCAGGATAAGTAATTGAAGCAGTAAAAGAAATACTCAGTGATTCAAATGAATACGGAGAATTTGACATGCCAACAATGAAAAGTTAGCTGCCCTTTATCAAAACAACTTAAGATAGTCAAACTAAATGAAAATCAACCCAGAAAATAATCAATACAATTTCTTTAAAAATAAAGATGAGAAGTTGAACCCCCCCCCCCCCCCCCCCCC